>CAJHQP010001741.1:0-104863 GCA_905132765.1 Moricandia arvensis
TTATCTCAGAGGTTTTACCTCCATCCACCTGGTCCCATTTTCCTCTTACAGTAATTAGTCTTGCTAGTCGGAGCAGACTGAGACTGATTCTTAAGCTTAGCTTCCTCAGCCAATTTAGACTCTAAAAGATCATACGTTCAACCAGCTTATTCACAGTGTGAAGGTGTGGATCGAGCAGTGAGTTCTCAGTTCGGCCCTTAGGCCTCAGATGAACCAACGAACGTGGACTGCCTCGTCCTCAAGTTCCCTCCCAACAAACTGTCTGAGTCGGTTGAACTCTTCCTCATACTCCCGTAAGTTTCTGTGGCCCTGGGTTAAGTCTAGGAATTTGGATTCCATACGGTCCCAAGCCTTTGCAGGAAAGTATTTGCGGTTGAATTCCACTTCGAATTCCACAAAACTCTGGAGACTTCCATTGGTTCGCTTATCTAAAGCCAACCACCAATTATGTGCATCCCTTTCCAGGAAGTGGATCGCAATGTCCCTCTTGTAATCCTCTGGACAACGAGTAGAATTGAATTTTTAGACCAGCCTACTCTTCCACTCGTCAGCCACTATGGGACCGGTGCTACCTGAGAAGTGTCAGGTTTCCAGACGAGAAATGTGTTCCAACTGGCTCAGATAGTCCACCTTTCTTACAGCTCTTACAGGAGGATCGATATCGACCACCTCGACTGTTTCCTTGCCTACACCATTAGCTATGGGCACTTTAGTAGGTGTAGCTTGACCTACAGATGAGTTCACCATAGGGGTGACCATCTGAGTCACAACATCTATCTGACCGCCCATACGCTTCATGTCTTCCCACATATCCTTCATGGATGGTTCAGGGGTCTGGTTTCTTGTACCATTGACCGTGTCCGTACATGGGTTGACAGGACGCTCGGCGTTAGAGGATTCTGCTTCCTCTTCACGCTCCTGCTCCTGCTCTCCTACCATACCATCGACCCACCCTTTAGTAAAGTTGGCCGGATCATCGGTTGCCAATCCGATTGGGTCGACCTCGTCTGACCATGCTTGGCCAGACTGTCCATCCGCCACCTTATTCCGCCGGGCTCGTCCGGACTTGCCTTTTCCAACCTAAGGATTCTAGACAATGTTAGTACAGAAACATAACATATCAAAAACACAACAATCCCTAGGCTAAGCAATCAAAACAACCTCATCGTGAGACCTGATCAGCTGGCTGCGTGTGTGGACTACCATAACCCAAACTATCCTAGAATCAAGCATGCTCTGATACCAACTTGTAGGACACGAGCCTGGCCTCTCGACCAAACTGGACCCGCGGACTTATTGTATATTTTTCATTGCTTGTTTGATTCATTTTAAGTCTTTTACTTACTAAGTCATATTCATATATGAGGTTCATAAACAATTGACAGAGCACAGCGGAATAATTAATAAGTTTATTTTTATCACTAAGAATCATGTGATCCAATACATAGTTTCTTAATAGTGTCATAAACAATAACTAGTTCCTCCCTAACTTCATCTAGCCACACGCCACACAGATTCTCACTGATTGAGTCTTCACGGCTCCTTGGCTTGCCCACAACCAGCCCCAGTTCCTGAAACCATAACCCATAAGCATTAATCATAATCGAAGTCAGAACGAATATATTCTACAATGCTTGGCTTGGTCCCTAGAACTATGATAAACCTCAATCAAGACAATCATATAATAATTCGAACATGTCTACCATACCCTAAGTCAATCATCCAACCGCCCCACATGACTTAGAATAGATAGACAGTCCAGTTAAAACAAACACAAACACGATCAGAACCATATCGCCTAAAGACCAGTCTGTCCATCCAGGCAATGTCTAAGTGGGCGACTCTTGAAGTCAAGATCAAAGTCTCAATAGACCTTTCTTACCTGATCCAACACTGGGCGTGGATCCATACAACCGAGTAAGGCCTAAGCCCAATCCGGATGGCATTACAACCGATCGGACCTTGCAACTCATTACTTTGGTTAAGCAACCGTGTATATGTCCTAGCTTATAAGCCATGGACTGATCCATAAAGACCGGACATAACCTGCATCCAATGACACCATTTGGAACTTGAACCCTTTGGTAACTTGAACCTTTTGGTCAATGACACCCGTTGGTATATGGTACCTTCTAGTACTCGTAACTCTTGGTATCTCATACCTTCTGGTTACTCGTAATCTCTGGACTCTCATTACCTTCGGCACTCATGAAATTTGGCAACTCGTACCCTTTGGAAATTCGTACCCATTGGGAATTTCCAAACGTTCAGCCCAACCGCCCATTCATTGGCACGATCCAGACTGATCCGCATAACCGACCCATTGTCTAGGTTGCGGTTTGAATGTGGATGAGTTAAGACCAGGGACGTAATCCTTAGATCCCACCATCACATACTTTCGTGTATAACCAGAAAGAGAAGATGGAGAATGAATGAAAACAGATTAAGAGAAACGGATGAGGCTATGGAACCGACTAGACCATCGATTCGGCCACAAGGGCTAACCGTATGGACTTAGGAACCCACGGCCTATCTCTTACCTTGGAAACCACGATAGGGTCTTCCATATTCTTCCCCTTATCAACCTTTCCCATTATTTATAGGAGATTCTTACACAAACGATCTTAGTCGCATGAAAGACAATCACCACAATCGACCTTGTTCTTGGCCGAAAACTCTCTCTCTTTCTCTCTCTCACGTTTTTCTCTAAGTATTTTACTCTGAAACTGAATGATAAAAACGAATAGAGAGGCCCCTATTTATAGAGAACGAAGGGGTAAGTCTTGCCCCACGAAAATGCATGACTTGTAGGCAAAATGGCATGACTTGGTCGATAGGTTGCACCTCTTGGCCGCATGCATCCGTTCGCATGTATCTGACCCTTTTTGGGTAGATACCAGGCCCAAACTGAGACCCATACCCACCAGGTTAGCCCATGGCCTTACCCAAGGGTCCACCAGGCCCTAGCCACCATGGTTGGACCACCTGACCCACCACCGGCCCGGAAAATCTGTCCAATACCCGAACACTCCGTCCACCTGAGTTAAGCTGATTCCCAGCTGGTACAGATGAGTGAGCTGGTAGCTCAGCTGAATGATCTGACCTAAGTAGGGCTGAGATAGACTGAGCTTGGTCGAGCTAGCCGTTTACTTCGTCAAGCTGCCCCCTTTACTAGTTTATTTCCCTCTCATTTGGTTAAGTCCTTATATACTTAACCCTAACATGACCATGGAATTCCTGACTCTTGATCAAAGTTATCTTCAGCTCGTTTCCTCGAACCATGGCCAATCACATGATCCTTATTCAGGATTGGGGATGCTACACCACCCCTCAGCTCAAGGAAAGACCTTTCAAACTGGAGATAGTCAGAGGAGTGATCCTTTCCTATCTTCTCAAAGGATAACCACCTGATGCTCAACCCATTCCCAAACTGAAACAATACCAAGGTAAGACCTTAGAATCATAAAAGAGAAGGAAACCTGACTTGCTCTATCATGGTTTAGATTATCCAGTTTCGAGGTCAATTTTTTTTTAAGGGAGAGGGTATGATGCGGTCATCAAATCCATTTCAGAACCAGAGGTCGATAATACCTATTACTCAACCAACCAGAGAGCTATCCAAGACGTATCCTCAATAAATCAGCTATATCTTACCGACCAGAATTAATTTATCCACGAGGCTAATTTTACCGCATTCTACACTTGAATTCGGTCCAATCAAAATTGGAATCATACCAATAGATACTCAGATAAGGAATATTATGAATTTTATAAACCAGAGGTTTCTCAGCCGTCTATCCGCGAGTACCAAGCTTTAGAAGAAGTTTCAGCCCAACCAAGAGCCGTCTCGAACCAAAACCAATTCTAGAAGTCAAAAGGAGTTTATCAGATTTCTAGAAATCCCAAGATCACGAGAAGTGGTTAAGGAAATTGGAAGATATGATCAGTTCCCCTAAATTGGTCATACTAGTTCTGCAGTTGCCTTATTTGGAAGATCCTTGATTCAATCAAACCAGCTTCAAGAATTACAACCAGGCGACCTTCTAAATCATTCAGATGCACTCCACAACACCTTAGGAATTACCACAATACACTAGATCAGGCGGATCCCAATCAGACCATAAGATAGACCCGATTTGCATCAATTAGCGAAACTGATATTATTTGTGGAAGGTTTTCAACCCAATCATTTTGGTCTAACCCAAAATTATCTATGGAAGACATGAGATCATCTTAGCCATCCATAAGACATAAACCAAGACCCATAAGAGTTCTATGAGTTCATACCATGCACCAACCAATATAGGATCAAGAGGATCTCATTAACACCAAACAGCCTTATTTGGAGATTCTTGCATTCTAGCTCCAACCACTCTTTTTCCATTTATTTCTCTACGTGATCAGGACCTTAGAAGCAGTCAAGAAGATCCCAAGAAAGCTCATATATCCCTTAAAACCGTCCAGGTTCAAAAAGACACAAATTCCTTGCTTGGAACCAAAGACCCTTAAATGGCTCTAACAGCTAATTTTTCATTCTTTTGATTTGTTTCTTTTTCTATTTCTTTTAGAATGTTAGGACCTTTGTCTATGAGCATTATATAAGCTCCTAGACGACCTTTGTCTACGAGCATTATATAAGCTCCTAGACGACCATTGTAAAGATTACCTTTCAATCTTTTAAGAAGTATATAGTCATTTTACTTATTTTTATCAAAGAGTGTCACTGGACAGAAATTTGTCTTTAGGATTCATTAAGAGAGTCAGTTTGTTCTATAGATTTGTGTGTCTTAAGTTGTTGAGAAAGTCTTTATCCTTGGAAATCACAGATTGAGAGAGTCAATCTTTATCCAGCGATCACCATCTTTCATCATCCATCATCAATCATTTATTCATCAAACCGTTCCATCCTTTATTTCTTTTAGTATATGTTCTTATTTTGATCATTCTTAAACTCAATGTTCTTCCTCTGTTTCAGGTTTGCTTGGGTGTGAAGGGACAATAGCTCATCCATTAACCATCTCTATCTCTACCGGTTTCTCAACCATCACCATTTCATCGACCATTTCATCATCTTAGCTTTCGGAGCTGTATCGAATGGGGTTTGGAGGTGAACTCAGAGCAGAGAAGCATGCAGTAACATAAAAACATGAGTAACATAAAAAAGAGTGCTTCTCTTGTGGCTATGCTGCTTGGATTTGTCGAGCCAAGTAGAATGCCAAAGGAAATGTTTGGCCTCATCTTGTTACCTAGAACCGAGAACGTAAAATCATCTGGCTGGAGATTTACCAAATCTTTCTCCGGTCTACAGTTAACCGGATCATAATAAGAAACACAAATAGTTCCTGGTCATACAGTTGTGAAAGGCTTGGATGCAAGATAAGTACCAGACATAATATGTACCCGCTTGTACCTGACAACGAAAGAAACTCGAATTGTAGCATTTACATTATAATATAGAGCAAGGATGAGGGAGTGACAAGAACCTGAATGTTTCCGTGTTCATTTATAAACACTAACTTAGCAGGAGAATTCACAAACAAAGAAAATTGTAAGCTCAGAAATGCTACATATGAGCTCATTTTACGATGCAAGAACAGAGCCTTCAGTGATTTTCCATCCTGACTTGGACCAGAAAGCTTCGTATCTTGTTGTGTAGGTTCTGACATCTGTAGCATTGTTTTCTGGATGAACCAAATCAGATAGACAAGCAGACTCTTCCAGAGTTGCTTCCACCAGAGCACGGGTTCCATCAGCTGAGACAGTCACGCTGTCAACAGATAGTTTCAACAATGTATAATCATAGACCAACCCAAGCTGCTTAGTTTCAGCTGCTCTGTCTGTCCAGATCTTCAGCATTCGCCCATCCAAAACCTTTGAATTACCAGAAATCATGTAAGGCACCAGGAATGGTTCCAATCGCTACAATCAGGTCAACTGTTTAAACACAATTGATTGAATTGTAAGTTAATTCCCTTACCTCTGGCAACATTTCTATGCAGTGACCACGCCCAAACGCCTGAGACTTGATCTTCTGCCACTTGCTGACTAGGCTCTCTGCAGTCCTAGCATCCATTCTGGGAAGTGCTACTGAAACCTCAGCTTTCAATGATCCTAATTCAAAACACAAATCATTCCAAGGATATAAATTTGGACAAAACAGTAGAACAATTTCCTACATACGTTATCCAAAACAAAAATGTTCTATACAAACACCTCCAACTCCTTGTCTACAGTTTGATCCAAAAATTTCAAGGAGCATATGAACATGTTGCGAGTGAAATCTACTCAGCAACTTATTAACCTCAGTTCTAAATACTCAGGATAACTTTTGAGATATTTGTCAAGTAAACGATCTACTTTCGTTACTGTTAAAAAGTTGGATAAACTTTTTGGTAACGATCTACTTTTGAGCAAACAAACTTTTTTAAAAATTGCATCCTTTGATCATACCTATGGTAGCAATTTCAGATGCCGTAGAGGAAGCCATATCCTTGCGTTGAATAGATGAGCTTTTAGGAGACAAATACCTGAGGCTGGCCAGCGAAATCATTCCAATAACAACACCGGCAGATAAAATCTTCACAGTTGCCTCCTTTAGCTTATCAGCAATAGACTTTTCTACAGTAATTTCATCAACGCTAATCTTTGAGACACCAGCTCCAACAGCATAATCATTTGTATCCAAGTATTCAGATGGTCTTTCAGCTTCTGCACTTAAGACAGCATTCTCATCATCTTGTCCTACACTGTTACCAACAGGATCTACAGTAGACACAGTCTCTCTTGCATCCTTGCGATTTCCATCTGAATAGCGAGAAGGGAAAACTTTCTGTAGTGCCTGTATAGCACTAGCCTTCACATGCTCAGCTCCCATCCTTGCCATAGCTGCAGCAGCTGCTAAAGGAGAGCCCTTGACTACCTCCACTCTTTCCAGATAACTCAAAACCATGGGATCATCATAATAATCCCCGAGTTTAAATTGTTTATCTTTGGTATCTCTGAATCTAGGAAATACAACCCCAGCCAACCAGGTTTCCAATAATTTGCAGAGCCCAGAGAGGTCGTGATTGTCATCACGATTTGAATTCTCAAAGACAAACTCAACAATAGCTGGATTCCTATATTGTGAGTCCTCACTGTCTAACCCCAACCACGTACGGCATTCGTCAACTTTGCCTATAAGCAGTGCACAAAGTCCTCTCTCAAGACCAAAGTCAACCTCCCAATTATTTCTCGAGTCATACAGCATCGCAGGAATCTCCATAGCCATTACCTTAGCCTGCTGAAGTTGCTGGAATTGCTTATCAGCATCCTGTAAGAGGTGGGGCTTCTTACCTATAAAAGCTTGAGCCACAAGCGCCAGCGCAACTTCATAAACTTCAAATGACTCTGCTGGGATATTACTCGGGGTAGCTACAAAAAGATCAACCTACGACACAAAGGGCAGAGATCAGAATGGGGGAAGGGAAACCAAAGCTATCAAATAGAAACAAGAAAAGACAGCAGGGTTTCTCACCTGCTCAGATGCTGTCATTCGTAAAAAAGCCTCATTCATAAATTTCTCACGTGTTAGACCACCAACGACAGCTGATGCTCCACCTCCTCCAACAGACCACAAGATATTGCGGACACCGCTTAAACCATCTTGCCTTTTCCCCAAGTAATCATCGGCCAGAGGCAAACCAAGAAGCTCCAATACATAACGCGGGGTGATCTCTTCCAAAGTCTCATCAATCTGCGCACGCAAATCCGGTGCAAGGCTGCTCGCTCCTTCCTCCTGCAAAAGCTTCAGAGCTTCCTCAACGAACTCATATCCAGTAATAAAATCAGGAGGATCTAATGCCATTGCATCCCTGGAGATGTCAACAAACGCAAGGGCCATAACCAAAACCACATCTTGCTTGAAGGACTTAGGCAACCTCTCCTTAAGCAAGGCTTCTCCTACACGAAGAACGACCTCAGTCTCACCAGCTTCTTGCAGTACACAGAGAGCACCAGGAACCTTCATGTATATACGATTAGAAAATACTCCCATTTTGAGAATTGAAACGAAGAAAACAATTCCAAATTACCTTATCCCAAGGAACATCAGTGATGACTGTAGCTTCCTCGTCTTTAAGAAGGCTTTCGTTGTACTCCCTTCTCGACCGAGGATTTGACAAAGTCTCACAAGCAGCTTGAAGGATTTGTCTTCTGCTGATTAAAGCGTCATCACTGAAACCAAATTGAGGCGGTTTTGAAACCCTAGCTTCAAATGCTCTTCTGATTCCGTCAGTTAAGAAATGCGTCTCGGCTCCCAAAACCTGATAGAAATCGAGGGGAATAGGAACGTGGCGTTCGGGACGGTCAATAGATGGTGGCGGAGACACCAAAGTGGCGGTGGCGGTGGTCACTGAGGAGGAGGAATCGGTGGTGAAATTGAAGTCAGAGAGAAGACGATCGGCCCATCTGCTGGCGGAACAGACAGTGGTCACCGGATAGGAGGATAGGCTACGCCGGAGTTTGGTCGTCGGTGGAAGTCGGCAAATCTGAAAGGGGAAGAGGCCAATGCCGAGGTGACCTAGAGCTTCCATTGGAGTTTTGTTGTGGATGTAAATGCGTTCTTTTTCCTTTTGTTCATATTATCCAGTTAAGCGTTGGTCGTCTAGGGTTTATGTTTTTTCCGAGGTAAAATCAAATAAATCTTTTTTCTTATAATCAAATAATTTTTTTTAATAATCAAATAAATCTACACAAGAGAGTAGGGGTGAGCGTTTGGATACCCGTTCGGGTTCGGGTCGGGTATTTTGGATTTTCGAGTATTTCGGTATAGGGTTATAGAACCTGTTAGTGTATTTTTGTAGTTCGGGTCGGGTTCGGATATTTTGAGTTCGGGTCGAGTTCAGATATTTTGAGTTCGGATTCGGTTATTTCAGGTCGGGTTCAGATATTTAGACTTTCAAAAAGTCACTTTTAAAGTTTCTTGTATTTAAAAATATAATTTTCACTAAACTGCGTTTTTATCTTTTAATAGATTGAATGATTAATAGATTTGGAGATACATGTCAAAAATAAAAAGACATTGATTTGATTATTGTTTTTAAAATTTGAATGTAACTTTTGTTAATACATGAAACAAAAAGTTTGACATACATTTTAAGTGAGTATCAAATCATTTTTTCCATAATTATATGTTTATTGTATGATTTTAAAGTTTGTGTAACATAAATATAAATATTTTAAATAAAATGAGAGATGTAAACTAGAAATATAAGATTAAGTATAGTTATGTTCGGTTATCTTCGGATATTCATTCGGGTTCGGATATCCATTCTCTCCTAAATCAATACCCGTTCAGGTATTTTGCTATTTCGGTTCGGATTTCGATTCGGATTTTTTGGATCGGGTTCAAGTACGGGTTCGGGTACGGGTTCGGGTATCGGGTAAAATGCCCATTCCTACAAGAGAGACACTAAAAAATCTATTGACAAAAATTGCTAGTTGTACCATTACATATATTTTTTTTTCAACCTTTTTATATTATAAGCCCAATAAGAAAGACATTCAGCCTAAAAACAAAGCCCAAAATACACAAATAAGCTTGAATGCATAAGATTCACGTGTCTACTAACGTGGCTTTGCATTACCAGAGACGAACGAAAGAAAGTCACACCAGAACTTCATCCCCAACAAGAACATCAATTTTCATCTCCGTCTCGCTTGAATTTGTCTGCTTGGTCTTCCTTTTTTTAAGTTTCGTCAATTCATCAAAGATTTCTTCTCTAATCACCAGAGTTTAACGCATGAATAACTTCAGATAAACGTACACAGAGCTTTGTCGAAACGTTTTTTATAAGAGAAACACCGGCTCATCTAGATCTGCAACGAATCATCTTGACCTATTACAAATCTTAGTTCTTGAATTTTGAAAAGGCTCCACTTATCTTATACAATAAAGTAACCTTTTTTCATAGGAGGAAAAAAATGACACATGTCCTCCCAATTAATTATCTAACATTTTGTATATTTACGTTGGGCCATGCATTGGATTCTAATAGTATTTTTAATACAAGCCCATCATTTTTAGGGTTTCTCCACTTCCAATTTGGGAGATGCCGAACAACTCCACCGTAATCTTTCAGATGACACCGTTTCAGAAGTATGATCATGTAACGCTTTCTGCAATCATTCATACGCCACAATAAAGCTAACATTAACGTGATTCACACCACTCATCCCACTCACTCACATTCAATCATTCAACATTTTTGAAGGTAAGAGAAACCATAAATATTTTTTTGTCAACGATGAACAACATCACCTCTACTAAATCTGAAAGGATAATCTTTGTTTTGCACGAACACCATCAATGGCAGAATCCCACCTTCTTCCTGCCGATTTCAAAGCTGGACGATGTACTAACACTTTGGAGACCCGTTTTCAGTTCTCGAAGAAACCATCGACATTAATCTGAAATCAGTGTATTGTTTTGTCTAAATCTCATAACATTTAACTTAGTAGTCACAAAACATTCACAAAAACTTTGTTGTTATTTATGATACACAACAATGTTTGGACTGTCTCGTGTAGAAGCAACATCTCTCCATACATTGCATCAATGGAAGTTTATTCTTTCAAAACCAAAGCTTTGATGAACCTTTATAAACAACAGTATTTCAAACGGAGTTTTGGTTTATGTTTTTTTTTGGCAGGAAACATTGATGTTAGGTACAGATTATTACCAAACTGAATCGGGATTGTATCTCTTTTAGCAGAAGGAAAGGTTCCAATTGGTATTGGTACAGAGACAAAGATCAGGTAAGTTTTGGAAAAAAATTACTAGAAAACTCTTCAAACATAAATCAAATTATTTTCTGGTGATTTACACATGAAATGCATTATTGACAAGAATGTTAAGATAGGTAAGAATGTGATCATCATGAACAAAGGCCTAAGCTTTCCTTGAATATCTTCTCGAAGGATTCTATATTCGATCTGGAATCACTTTGGTAGTGGAAAAGGCTACAATTTAAGACGGTAATGTTATATAAAGGGAGCTTGAACTGTAGTTATCTTTGAGGTGCCAAAGCTACAAAAGTATAGTTGGAAGATGATTATCTGTTTTTTTTTTTTCTTTTTGAGTTCACAAGATGTTACTAGATACGCAAGCCATGAAGACATTTCTTCTAGAAATCCCTTCCCTTGCTAAATTGGTTAGCTATCTCATCATTACCAATTTATGTATATGTGCCTCTACTGGTGTCTTTGTATTTTAATTTTTTTTTTGTTATTGATGTTATCTGAGCATGAAACATTTGGTATAATAAAGTATTTCTGTTTCAGTATGATGTTGTATATACCAATTTAGCCTTTTAATTATGAAGTTTGTGATATCATTGCAGACTTCAACTGCTGCCAGCTACTCTAAATTTGTGACTGTAAAATAAGAAGTTCTTTAAGGTCATACTATACCCAATCAATTCAGTGGTAGACACTTATCGTGCACTATTTCCAGAAGGAACTCCCATGGAATTTCAACGCATCTTTGAACTTAAGGTGATAATAGTACTCAGATTTTCTAAAAACTAATTAGGTTGAGCGCAGAGTGATGTCCAGTTGTCCACAGTATTATCTGTTTGAAAGTCATGTTACATACTCACATGACTGGTTCTAGATGAAAAGGATCATGGAACCATCTTTAACACATAGATATGTATATACAAATATTTGAACTGCCGGACACTAACTCTAAACCGTTTTGTGGTGTTGATACATGGTCTTAAGAAAGCTGATCAGCAAAGCATATTGATGATTTTAACAAGCATGGCCCAGGGTTTACACAAGTTTCAGGGCAATGCCACAAGTGGTTCCAACTCACCTGCACGGCCCCTGGTAATCATTAATCTAGGTACAACCGCTAGGTTTATAGCAAACATCGAGGATGTGTTAACTAGGCAGAAGCTCTTGGCAGAGGAGCTGCAACCACTGGTTTTAATAATTTCATTGCACTTACTGAAGCTGCCAAAGACCTCAAATATGGAAGTTTATCACAGTAAATGCTTAACTCATTCTCTCTCACACTTTTAACAGGACAAACAAGTTTTTTTCAGGACTTTCTTCACGTGGCTTAAACCAGGCTCATCAGAGACTCCTGTAAGAGCGTGAAAGCCCTGTCTCCTGAAACTTAAGAATACATCAAAAAGAGAAGATATGATCTCCATGATGTTCAAGCATATGTGAAAGTTTGTTTCCTTTGTCAATGATATGTGTTTCTGTGTGTGTCAAAACCCTTTGTCAAACTCTAATCCATGTAACACAAATAATCATTGCATATGCTAAAGATGCCGGTTTTAACAATGTGATATCATATGATCGTATTTTGATCAAGTTTGGCTAATCTTTTTGTTTTTAAATTATTACATGATATAACTACAAGAACATAGTGAGGCCTGACGAGACCGTTCGACCAATAACTTTTTTTTTGTATTATGAATTTTTAAGTGATCCTATTTCTATTTATCCTAAAATCAGGGATAATGAATCCTCTAAATCTCACTGTTTCACCAATTCAACCATTTTCTTCCTTACAAAGAAAAAACAGTTTGCGACAATGGTGACATCTCATATCCTTCTTTCTTCTTCGTTTCTTGGAGGCACGCAACTTGAAGAAAAGAGGCGAGTTTATAGGTTGATAGGCTTAACAATTTCAACAATCTTCTGAAGGAGAGGAGTGGGGTGTTACTAGAAGCAAAAGTTCGTTGAACTAACGACGTCACCTACTGCAATATAGCTGGAGCTCTTTAGGTTCTGCAACAATAAAGCTGATTTCATTGGCAAATACTAATACTGAGTTAGCTTGATGAAGACAACTTTCAACGACCATACCCAGACATCTCAATACATTATGGTGAACATCTGGATTGAGAGGTAGAATCCCTGCTTCAGAATCACTTTAACGTTTGCATAGCCTTTCGTTTTGATTAGAATAATTCATTTCTCATGCATCTACAATGCAAATCTACAACGGTTTTTCCTTGTGTTTTTGACGTGCAAGCTAGCCTACTTCACCAGAAATTAAGAGCGATAGACGTGGAGCCTAAGGTGATCAATGCCACCAGCATTAGCCCCATATTTGTTGGAGGTTGCCACCTTCTCCTGCACTTTTTCTTTGTTATCAATCGGCATAGAAGATGTAGAATCGAGGAAGGATAAAGCTTTATCACAAAAAAAAATATAAAGAAAACTTGAATTGAATCGAAAGTTTATTCTACAAACAGAACATTGAGTTAGGCTAAGCCGAAAAAGATCTGATCAAACAAGATAAAAAATTAGACAAAAGAAAAGAAAATTCTCTTCATCCTTCCCTGTGAAAGATACGGGAGAGTGAACAGAGGGAAAGTAGGGAGAAAAGCCACGATTACCATTACATATATTTAACTTTTTATTATTTCACATATAACTAATTTAGTTATTATTGAATATATATATCTTACTCTATACTTTATTTAAATATTTTCAAAATGAGATAACCTATAAAATATTTTTAAGTATCATATTCTAAGATTACACTTTAATAATATATTTTAATTTAATATATATACATATATATATATATAATTTAAAATAATAAAAATTTAATTAATATTAACTATTGTTATAATAATTTTTAATTCATTTTTTATTTATAGAATAAGAAAAATATTTCTATAATATTTATATATACATAACTCATATCAAAAGTTAAATTACTACACAAATTAAGAAATATATAAAATAACTTACACTTCATCTCCCTCTTCACGTTTATAGATCCTTTAGAGGGAGGAAGAGATTTTTAGTTTTTGGTGTAACATATTTCCCATTAGAGATCGATATACCCTTCCGTTTTTTCAGATTTTCCTATCTTTTGGTGATTTTGTTGTACTACACCAATCCAGACAAAAGAAAATCTTCATGCTTTCCATTTCTCTCTAATTGGGATTGATTCAAATAAAACTTCAGTCAGCTTTGATCGGAGGACTTATGGTTTTAAACACCTTTTCCTCTTTTAAATTTTATAAATCCCAATTGATATTGAGAATTACATGCTTTTCTCTTGACATGCTTGGGGTTTCTAATCAAAATAGGTTTCGAACTGTTGGTTAAGCTCTATTAATTTTTGTAGATTTAGTAGAGTTGGAGCTCCTCATATAGAGAAGCGTTTTAACAACAAGCTTGTGCCAAAATTTGTTTAAGCTTTCTCGTTGCTTTTTATTTCCAGTGATTGGTGTTTCAACTTTTCAATATCATTGTCTGATTTGAATGAAAAGGCATGCAAGTGGTTTCAAATGGGAGAATCCTTGTCATTTTCATCAAGCCTTGCGTCTTGCGCACATGACAGAGAAGAAGATCGGCAAGGTCTCCAATGAAGCATGCGTAGTTCAATTCTCAACAAACCTGGAGAAAGAACGTCAATGGCACGTTGTGGATCAAGATAAAGGAATGTGTTTGTCAATTTTGATCAATATTTTTGTTGGGTTTAGTTGGGCCTCTTGTATTGGATTTAATTTTAGCAAAATCACTTGTACTCCTTCTATATTGACCTTTAATACGATGAGGTTGAAACAAGTAATTTAATCCATTAATTAATTATTTTATAAATTATAAAATTAAATCAATTGCATATACAATATATATAAAGAAGACTTTGTCTCACTCCTGGTGATGACACGTCATCAATTCGAAGCCTCTTGATGCGACATGCGTCTCATCTACCAACACACCGTTTCATTAAAGGGATTTGATTCATATTTACGGGCTTCTTTTTGGGCTTCATGTTTTAGGCAAATCATTCCAGCCCGATAGCAAGAAAAGATTGGCCCCAAATACGCCTTCACCTTCGTAACAAAAAGCTTTCATTCCTTTCTATGGTTCATCCCATGCCATGATTCAACACCGACCAACCTCTATACGAAGTTGCCACCTCTAACTAATCCTTGACATTGCTGCTACTGGTTCTCACAATCTGACACCATTACATAATCCAATGCATCCAATCATCGTGATTAAGCCTCTAACTAATAACATATTCCCACTCTACATACGATTTTGCATTCAGTACATCCACTCATACCTTCTATAGTGTGAATCTATAATTTATAAATATGTGAGTTTTTCTCCTTTTCTTAGTCTTCCAAAAACTTTCGTAAAACTTTTGAGTCGTCAACGTCGAGTATCGCGTCTTCTTAAAACGGGAAAAGGGCTTTGCGGCGTAGTTTGTCAAACTCTTCATCATCACTGAAAAGGAATATGGCAGAGGAGAGAGATGAAAAGACCTGTGATTGCTTCTCTGATGGTCATAAAAGATGCACTTGGATCACTCTAAATCTGGTAATATTCCACTTTCAATCTTCCTCATAATAGAAATTGAAGTTGCTGACTGGCTTTATAGGATAAGCAACTGAAAGTGTCAGTGTCCTTATGATTCTGAGCTTGAGGGGTTTTAAAGATCTGGTATTAAGTTTGGAAGTAAGTATTCAAATGTAGAGCTCAAATCTTGAGTAATTGCTTTGTGATCATAAGATCTCTATTGTACAATGACCACATAAACATGATTTGTTTCTTTTGTCATTTCCTTACGTTGATGGGCTTAGTCCTTAACTTTATCTCGCCTTGGATCTTTTCCTCTGCTATGCCTTGATCTGGTGGTGTTTTTTTGGGTTGTTTCCTGTTAAAGATCAATCTTGCATTGTTTTCCATGATAAAGAGTGGGGATTTTTGTCTACGATGACAAGTACATGATGATCTCTCTTTTACCGATTATTTTTGCTTAGTCTGAGAGATGCTATTTGTGGATTATAAACACTATTATTTGTTAAACTGCTTGCATGAATTTTTTTCGAGTTATTAAGCCTCTCTGGTGTTCTTCCGGAACTATCCTGAAAAGACATTCTTTTCAAAAGACAGTCATTCATGTAACTATAACCAATGTTTTTTTTTGTAACATGATCTTCTTATGAGCCAAATATCAAAGTGCTTAATCTTTGTTTAAACAGGGAAATTTTCATGTAATTTGATTTAGTTACTATATCTGAACTAACTAACAAAAAAGAGAACATCCCCTGAGATTGCTACCACCCCCGTTACTATCCATGATCCAAGGCTTAATGGTTTGCTCCTTTTTTTTTGTTTTTCTTTACAGTAATTCTCTATTTATTCAAATCTCTAGAAACACAAAGAATTATAAGAACAAATTTTTTTTATTGCTTTATAAACTACTCAAAACTAAAGCTTTTAATGCTTCTTTTAGATCTCTTATGATCTACTCTCTTAGATCTTATGGAACACCTCACCATGAGACTTATATTTATAGTGAAAAACAATTTCTTTTAACATGTGGGATATGAAAACAGAAATCTAGCCTAAATAGAAAACTTTCTTTTTCTATTCTAGATTTTTTTTTTGTATTTATTTTAACATGTTAAACACTTATTAATATGTTAAGTTTCCACAAGTTTGGAATTATCAAACACTTATTTCAGAAGTTTGTTACTAGATATTAAAAGCTTTGGTAAACAACATAATTTTTTAAGGATATATATGAATGATTATGCCGTAAGTAACCGTGAAACCGAGTTCGACATGGACGTTCACCGTTCTTAAGATCTTAGTGGATTAATTGTACATGTGTTGCTTTTATTCGTTTGTGTAGGAACTACGCCAGACTTGAAACGTTTGCAGTCAACCAAGTTAAAGTGCTTGTGATAGAATTCTCAAGGTAAGAATTAATCCGTTGGTACAACCATATGAACATATTTGACTAAGGTATTGTGTGCATATGTAATCTTTGTGCAATCAATTTGCTTTGTGTCTGTTAGTAGAACTGAGACATGCTTCACTCACGGTGACTTGGGACATTTTATTGATCAAAATTCTCTCTTCACAGGTTAAACACATGTATAGAGTTCCATATTCCACTCCTTTGTCTTCCAACATGAGAAGGCATTTGGGAACATCGTCTTGAAAACATAGAGTCTTTCTTTACCTTCACCTAAAGCAGACAAAGATGAAGGAAGTGTTCAGACAAAGGCCCAAATTGAGGCGGAAGCAGCTGCACAACATGCAGTTTCAAAGGTAGAAACTGCAAAGAGAACATAATCAGCTCGAGCTTATGCTGAAGAAGCTTCAAAGGCACAAAAAGGAAAAAAAACATCTACAAAGCGGTAGCCACACTCTTCTTGTAAGGAATGTGTTTTTCATATTGAATTATTCTATACGATACATGAGGAATATATACACAAGTAGTGAATAAGTAGTTTCCTAAACAGAAGGGATTGTGATCCCATAATATACGCTTGATATCTCTCTAATACGCCCCCTCAAGATGGAGGGGGTGAGCTCACTCCAATCTTGTGACGCAGCTCTAAGAATCGTGCACGAGGTAGAGGTTTAGTTAGCGCATCTGCAAGCTGGTCTCGTGTGTTAACGTGAGATACTTGTAAGGCTCCTCATTCAACTTGTCCTCGAACAAAGTGATAGTCGATGGTAATGTGCTTCATGCGTGAATAAAAAACCGGGTTTGCACAAAGAAAAGTGGCTTCTACATTGTCACATTTGACTATCAGAGGTGCTGGTATGTGGATGCCAAGCTCGGTTAAGACATTGCAGATCCAGTTAAGCTCAGACGCAGTGTTGGCAAAGGCCCTATATTCAGCCTTTGTAGACAAGCGAGCTACTCCTTGCTGTTTCTTAGCAGTCCAGGAAATAGGATGTCTTCCGAGATAGATGATGTACGAGTTCGTGGAGATGTAATCGTCTGAGTCCCCAGCCCAATCATCATCAAAGTAAGCATGTAAAGTCAAGGGATTGTTGGAGCTGAAGTAGATTCCGTGTGTGGGTGTACCAGCAAGATATCTGGGCACTCTCTTGGATGCTTGCCAGTGATCTTCCGTAGGCCTATACATAAACTGAGATAGTCTTTTCACCGCAAAGGTTATGTCGAGGCGAGTGAATTGGAGGTATTGTAAGCTGCCAATGAGTTTGCGATAGGTGGTGGGATCGGAAAGAGAAGTACCAGACGTCAAGGTGAGCTTCGGAGAAGAAGCCATGGGCGTCATCACAGGCTTTGCATTCATCATGTCATCCTTGTGGAGAAGATCGAGGTGTACTTTCGTTGAGTTAAGTGAAGACCACGATCAGTTCGATGAGCTTCTATCCCAAGAAAGTAGTTGAGATCTTCATGGTCCTTGACGGAGAATCTTTCGGCAAGGAGTGAGAGAATGGTTTGAATGTCTGCTTTAGAGCTACTTGTGACCAGAATATCATCAACATAGATTAGTAAATAGAGGAAGCTTTGTCGCCATTTTAAGACAAACAACGACGTGTCTGCGAGTGAGTTGACGAAGCCCAAGCTGAGAAGAAACATTTTGAGTTCTGTGTACCAGGCCCTGGGAGCCTGCTTGAGGCCATATATGGCCTTATGTAGACGACAAACATGATTCAGTTTGTCTAAGTCAACAAATCCAGGGGGTTGTTCCATGTAAACCTCGTCGGTGAGCGTACCTTGAAGGAATGCATTGTTGACATCGAGTTGTTGTATGTGCCAAGAGTTACTTACTGCGATGTCAATGACAAGACGTAGAGTTGTGGATTTGATAACAGGACTGAAGGTATCAGTGTAATCTTGGCCGAGTTGTTGAGTGTAGCCTTTGGCGACTAGTCTCGCTTTAGGCGTCTTCAACGTACCATCCGGGTGGAACTTGTTCTTGGAAAGCCATCGACATCCAATAACATTGTATCCATGCACTCTTGGTACAAGATCAAACGTTTTGTTTCTAGCAAAAGCATCTATTTCTGTTGACATAGCCCCTCTCCATCTTGTGTCACGTAAAGCTTGTGTGACAGGGTTCGGCTCAGACGGGATGTTTGATGAAAGAGCAGCAGAGTAGTTATACTTCAGATTCGGCTTGATGATTTGATTTTTTTTTCACGTCTGCATGGGATGCTGATTAGCCTGAGACGTTGAAGAATTTGTAGGTTGAAGGGATGATGATTCTTGAGCCTGAGGTATAGCCGTAGCTCTTGAGGAGGTCATAGCAGACGACTGTTGCTGCCCTTGATTCTCATGTGCATTGTTGTTGCTGGTTACTGATGGAGCCGAAGATGATGCCGATGGAGTAGCATGCGCATTGCTTAGAGGCGGCGAAGATCCTGTTCCTGCAGGTGTGAACCGGAGATCGAATATCCCATTGGCTGTACGAGTGGAGGGGGTGCGGGTTGGTGGATAGGTATATGGGTTACAGGTTGGTTATTTGGTGGAGGTGTTGTTTCCGAGTTGTTAGGGGATGCTGGTGGTTTCGTTTGGTGAAATGGGAAAATGTTCTCATCAAAGAGAACATGGCGGGAGACATAGATTCTGTTTGTGGTTGGTTGTAGACAGAGATAAGCACTTTGAGTAGGGGAATAGCCAATGAAGACGCATGGTGTTGAGCGGTCTTCTAGCTTGTGAGAGTTGTAAGGTCTAAGCCAAGGAAAACAGAGACATCCATAGACTCGAAGCTTGGTATAGTTGGGTTGTTGTTGAAATAGCTTGTGGTATGGTGAATCCATGTTAAGAACCGGGGTAGGCATGCGGTTTATTAGGTATGTGGCTGTCGCAAAAGCATAAGACCAGTAGCTCTTGGGCATGGACGCATGGGTGAGCATAGTAAGACCAGTTTCAACATCATGCCTATGCTTTCTTTCGGATATCCCGTTGTGTTCGGGTGTGTGAGGAGGGGTGGTGAAGTGTGAGATACCAGCGTCCATGAGAAAATTTCGTAGAGCTATAAATTCTCCTCCGTTGTCTGAGTAGAGAGTGCCGATTGTTGTGGAGAAGTTGTTTTCCACCAAGGCTTTGAAGGACTTAAAAGTTTCATATACTTGCGACTTGAGTTTTAAAGGGAAGAGCCATGTATATCTGCTATAGTGATCGATGAGAACCAGATAATATTTGTAGTTGTCTACTGAAGTTATAGGAGAACTACAGAGATCAGTATATATATATATTGCAGGGGTCTGGTTGAAGTTATGGTGTTGTGAGAGAAAGGGAATTTGTGAGTTTTATTGATGGCAAAATCTGAACATAGAGAGTTCTGTGCTACAGATTTTGCAAAGGGTAAAGAAAATTTGGAAACAACAGTTTGAAGAATAGTGCTTGCTGGGTGTCCTAGGCGAAAATGCCATTGAGACATAGTTATTTTGGGTGAAGAAGACGCAAAGAAAGATTGAAGGGTTGAGGGGTTGGTTGGCCACTCGTACATCTCATCCTTGGTCTTGCCTTGGATCAATGGGATTCCCGAGTTGAGGTCCTTCACCTGAAAGGAAGCAGGGAAAAATTCAACCGAAACTCTATTAGCATTACATAGCTTATAAACCGAAATCAGATTTTTCCGAATGTTCAGAACACGCAGGACATTATTCAAGTTTAAGTAACGAGTATTAGAAGGAAGTGTGATAGAGCATGTGTGTGTTATAGACAAACCAGAACCGTCTCCGATGAGAACAAAGTCATTCCCGGCATAAGGAGCAGCAAGTGTCATGTTGTGTAGATCACTAGTGAGGTGGTGTGTTGCACCGGAGTCCATAAGCCAGGCGTTTGCAGGAGCAGCAGAGGTAGTCGCCACATTAGCTCGTGGTTGCCATGGTTGAAATGGATTCGCGTTGTAGCCGTTGGACTGTTGCTGAGACAACTGCGGGCAGCGTCTCGCACTGTGACCGAACACACTGCAAATTTGACATTTTCCTTGGTATCCCTTTGATTGACGCTGATCCGGCTTGATATTCTTTTGATAGTACTGACTTGGTTTGTTATTGTTCCAGCTTGTGTTGTTTCCTCGACCTTGATGGTAGGACTGATTCTTTGGCCTTGAGGTTGCAACATGAGCCGTATCTGGGATGACGGGTATGGTGTTTGACGATAAGGTCATGAGTTTAGCTTCCCTGTTGATTAATTTCTCGTGTATCTCAATGATAGATGGAGAAGTGTCTCGTCCTTCCATCTGTTCTGCAATTGATTTGTACTTCTCGGGAAGTCCATCAATGATGTATTCAAGTTTGTCCTCATGGTCAAGAGGCTTGCCTAGAAGAGGAAGTTGATCGAAACGAGACGTTAAACCATGCATGTATTCATCAATGGTCTTGTCGCCTTTTGTTGCTTGTTTGAGTTGCAGGCGGAGCTGTTGAATGTGTCCCCTGCTTGGAGTGGCGTATGTGGCATGAAGGGATTTCCACACATCATGAGAGGACCTGGTGTTGGTGATAAGCGACTGAATGGATGGAGAGAGTGTGCCAATAAGGCCACTGTAGATAAGCCGATCCTGTCGACGCCATTTAGTGTAAGCAGGATTGATCGTAGGTTCTCCATCGGTAAGGATAGTTTGAGCAGGAGCGGCTGTTGATCCATCAAGATAGCCGGCTAGGTCATAGCCATCGAGAAGAGAGTGGACTTTAAGATTCCAAGTCATAAAGTTTGTTGAGTTTAGTTTTGTGATGTTGACCATGTTGACATTGATGAGGCTCTGTGTTGTGCCTACTGCTTCAGCGTTGACAGCCATGGAAACGAGTTGATGAAGTCGTTTGAAAGTGAGGAAAATGGCGGCCAAGAAAAAAAATAATTCGGGTAATCGATAGGCTCTGATTACCATGTAAGGAATGTGTTTGTCATATTGAATTATTCTATACGATACAAGAGGAATACATACACAAGTAGTGAATAAGTAGTTTCCTAAACAGAAGGGATTGTGATCCCATATACGCTTGATATCTCTCTAATACTTCTTATATCATAGAGAAAATAATTTTTCATGGTCGTATTGAATATTTGATTAAATAGATGGTTTGTATGTGAGTGACAGAGGAGAAGAAGAATAAGCTAAATGTGTTGCAGGTGAAGAGAGAGAGAGAGAGAAGCGCAAAAGTAGTGCTTGTGTGTTGATGATTTTCTAGTAGGAAACTCTTTTTAGTTGTAAGCAGCAATCGGAGATGCTAAAACCATTGTATTATTGTCCACACTTCACTTTGCAGCCAAAATAAGTTATAAAAACTGAAAACATAAAACGCTACAATTTTCTTTGGTCGACATCACCATAATCTAAATTTAGCTTCCTCCCTCAATTCAACCATACCAAAAAACGACATAAGTTGAGTTTACATGCTTTCAACCAAATAAAATGGAATTCTTATCATAAAAGAAAACTAATCGTATTATTAAGTCCAAACCACCACAAACCAATATTTTCACACATGAATTTTTTCAACAGCTGCTACTATAAACCACCATGCAGAGTCCATTGTTGTTTTCCCGACTTCCCACAAAAAAGTCCTCTAATCCAAGTACCCAAAAAAATAATTCATTTTGAGGAGCCTATTGAAAAAAAAATATTTCATGAGATTAGGATTCTTTCTCAAAACCTTTTCAAATATGTTTCTCCTCCACTATTTTCCTTAGTATGCACATGAAATTTATCATCGTTCCAAAATATATATAAACTACAAAATCCAGTTAAGACATGAACAACATTAAAAATTACTGTTCCAGTAGTTCTCTCTATAACATCTATACGCGGCCACATGCTGAGAAGTAGCACTTCCAAATACTAATCTATCTAATAAAAAATAATATCATGCAAGAAATACTTACATAACAACTTTGACATATTCCGCACTACATAACACAATTAACCAATCAGATACAGTCTCATACACAACAAAAACACACAAATAAATACAGCACATAACAAATTATTCGATGGTATTAATCACCAACCAGGAAACCACCATCACTACGATCGAATAGTCATATAATCATTAACAATTATTGCTATACAGAAATTAATAGCTTAATGATATGTTTAACATTATATATAAGTTATAGTTTTAATTACAATCAGGATATTAATGAATAAAATTAACTTATTTAGATGTTAATATAAAATAAATAAATTACATTTAATGAAGTCAATGTTAAAAATTATTTTATAAAATTAATCAGTATCATTTAAAAAAAATAATCAGTATCATATATATACTAGTGGTATGCCCGTGATTCGAGCAAGATCTTTACTATTTATATAATTTTATTATGATTTTTTCTCGTTATATATCATATTTTATTGAAAAATAAATTTTAGAATTGCTAATTGTGCTATACCAAAGAAGTGAATTATATTGTTTAATAATGTGTGATTGCATTGTGCATATCATTAAGTGTAAATTGGTTTAGTCAATGGATTATTTAAGTCAATGAATTTACTTAAGTACTAATAAAAGTAGACGGGCAATATATTTTAGTTGTTGTTTACTTAGACCGTGTGGCTCGTTACAGTTGCATACTTGCATGTTTGAAGACGGTTATGGTTCATACTTTGTCCTCCAGACGTGTATTCAGTTGTAGTCAAACGATCTAATGTGGAACGTAAAACAGGGACAGCAGGGTGATATATGGTCGTTATTACCTGGTTCTGAGTCCAAATTCCTATCACCATTTATATGATAAAGGTCGTCCCCTGGAAAGAAAAGTACCAAAAGAATTAGTGTAGACAGAATGCTTCATGTGCTTTATAGTTAGCACGTGGAGTATGCCTTGTTTTGGTTGTTCTCCACGCTTAGTACCTCAGATAGGTCGTCGTTCTTGTCTTGTAGCTTTTTCACCATGACCTGCGTTTGAAAATGAAACAGCAGGTGTTCAATAAACCTTTTTTATTTGCCTAATTTATGAAAGTAATTGAGATGAAGATTCGTATTACCAGAGATATGAGCTTGGCCAGAATGATTAGGATCTAAGGTGCCTGTTAAGAGTGGAAGATACTGCTCGCTCAACCATAGTTGCCGTTGAACGCACTCTAGACAACCAAAAAGGGAAAAAAATGTATGATATAACAGTTGCAAATTATTTGTTTAATCTAGTCTGCAAAGTACACACCTGATTTCCTTCTTGGACGGCCTTTCTTGATAGGTGCTGATGTTTAGCTTGACGCTTGAGAGATTGATTTGTTATACCGACCTTCATCACGGGCTTAGCATTTAGGCTTAGATGTTTGCTTAATCATCATTGCAAGATGTGTAAATTGGTACTGTAAACAGAGGTATATATTTGGTCTCAAATATGTTAAAGCTTATTCACTAATGGATCTTTTCTAATACACCATCCGTTTCATTAAGATAAATATTTTTTTTAAAACATGTTTCATAAAGATAGATTTTTGTGTTTTCTATGAAAATATCGTAAACTTCAAAATAATTAATTGACTTTATTGAGTTATTATTTATTAAAATTTATAAAAATTAAAAATTACAGAAAACAAAACATTTGTGATAATGATTTAATGTCTTTTCTTAATATGTGTGAAAACATTAAAAATATATTTATGAAATAGAAGGAATATTATATAACAAATCTCCTCGATAACTAACATGACCAGTTAAGAATTTTAAACTTTATTTAAACAGTAAAGTAAATGTATTTATCCACTATATATTAAAAAGAAACAATTTTAATAAGTAACCTTTAAAGTGTAATATATTTACAAGATTGTCACTATGCTGATGTGTTAGCATGAGAGAGCTTCTCTCACCTTCTATTTAAAAACTCATCTCTTACTAGATTATTTACACTTTATGCCATTGGACATCCCTTATATATTATTAACATTAATGGTAATCTATTAATATAATAACATATTTATAACAATAAGCATTTTCTTTTTTAATGTAACATTTATCTCTACTCATTCCATAAACTTCTATCATTCTCACCAAAAACTAAACATAATAGTCTTTCTTCTTCTTCATTTCCGGTGAAAACAAGTCCGTTAACCATGGCTACTTAAGACGTCTTTTCAAAATATAAATATAAGGTCTAGATATTGGATAAGTTCAGTGGAATATAGGTTCGAGGAGAATCGTACAAAGTCTATGACTATGAAGGTGTGAGGTCTTTATATATATATATATATATATATATGTATTTCTTTTGCTTTTAATTATGTTATGATTGTTAATAAGACATAGATTATTGTATCTAAAAAACATGAAATTAGGACAAATCAAATTATGTATGTTAGAGGTCTTTTCAATATCAAAGATTTTTTTGATTGTCTATGTACCAGAGACATTGGAATTGAAGAATATTGGATTGGTGCAAATTAATTTTGTTATAGATCAAGCGATTTTGTGAGATGTCAAGGTGGATTATTCGGAAAGAGAGTCTTGATTACATATTATTGGAAACTAAATAAGGGCAATTCTCAAAACTCTAGTTATCCAATGGTCAAACTTCTCCAAATACAAGTTAATTAGTTTTCTAGAGACAAACATTTACTATGAGCTATGTCTGATGTTCTAACATTTAGAAAAAATGATATTACTCTAATTTAATTGTATTTGTAATAGTTATTCGCTTTTCAATTATTCAATATAATTATTATTACATAATACATAAATAAAAAAAAAATAATAATATGTTTAAATAATCTGTATAAATAATTAATGTTCATTTCGTGCAAGCGCGGATCTCAAATGTTATTTGATCATATCATTTCAAAAATATAATTTTTCATATCGAAGTGAGATTGTGAATTATAAAATCCATATGATATCATTGAAGCCCAATGTAAATTAAATAGATTTTTCAAAAATAAATAAATATCAACAAACAAGGAATCAAGTTTCGTTGTAAAACGCTCGCCGTAATGCATGATTCGTCGTAACACCGTTGTAATGTTTACAACGAAATATATTCGTCGTAATAGAGAAGCAACAAGTCCGTCGTAATTGCCTAATAATAGGTCCTCGTAAATGCCTTGTAATATTTTTAAGTAAAATACTCATTAAAACTTGTATTATTTACGACGGACATGTCATACTTTGTTAAATCCTCGTAATAGATTACGACGAATGCACAAGTAGTTCCATGTAAATTTGTTGTTAAGATTACGAGGACTTTACAAGTTTTTCCTTGTAAATTCGTTGTATATTTTACGAGGATTATAAATTCTTTGTATGAAACTCTTAGTAAAAAAAATATTAATAAAATAATAAAATAAAAATATATTAAAATATTCAAAATAAAATATTTTTAAATATGAAAAAATGAATATATAAAAACTAATCTAAGGGAGGTCGACATTGTCGAAGTAGTTGTTGGAGGTTTTGTTTCCTCCCGTAGAGTCTCGAGGCTCGTTCACATGATCAGAGAGAGGGGGTTGTCCACCTGAGCCTTCAGCCGAGCAATCTTCTCATCCCAGCTCGACGAGTAAGACGAAGTCGCCTTTGGGACATCGTTGATGGGTTCTATTCCCATCGTCCACCTCTTCTTTCTTGGAGCCACCTTTTAAAACAAATATATTAGATTTTTTTTTAATTTCATAAAAAATTAAAATTTAAATATTTTAAAATTTTACCGCTTCGAAGATCATGTCCACCTCCTCTGTAGAAAATTTTACGGGTAATCCATCAATAGACTCTTGGGTTACTTGCGTCTCGCGCTGTTCAACCCAAGCAGCCACGTCATGAAAGAACTTCTTCGACCGTGGATCTACAAAAGTCTCGCTCGCTTTATTGTGAGTGATCTAGAATAGATCAGACAGAGATGGCATCACTCGGTCTTCTTAGCCTACAAAAGGATATAATATATAAGTTTATTAATTTTATATAAGATAATAATAATTATGAAAAATCAAAAAAACATAAAATTAATAAAATTTACAACTCGTAGACGAATTCCGACGTGGGGGGTTTTGCCCAGTTGCATGAAGCATGGGAAAGTTACCATCCACGTCATACGGGAAGCAGAGCAACTGCTGGCTTTACGGATCGAGTCAGGTAGCTTTCAATAGGCGATGAGGCCATCCCATACATCCTTCCTGAGCTCGGTGGGTTTCGCATCATATCTGTAGTATTCCCACTTGTCCTTCCAATCTGAGACAATGTTGTAAAGGTGGATCTTTGCTCTAGCAAAAAATTCCTCCTTAACCCTCTCGTTGATTGCTAAGGACCAGTGCCACTTTTGCTGTAACAAACAAAAATAAAATGAATTAGAAAACATTACAATAAATAATTAATCATTAAATAAGAAAATGGAAAAAATCTCACGGCGAAACATTTGAACCACGTGGTCCTAATGTGCAATAGCCATACTTCAGTTTGGATGGGACTCGATGAAATAACCTTTGATCGTGTCAGAAACGCTTCGTCCGACACAATTATCAACTCCAAGCCTGAAAATAATATGAACTTGTTAGACAAGTATAACATATATAATGTTTAAAAATTAAAATTAACAAAACTAAAAACTTACCAATAAGTACCCTCTAGGGTATCGGGGTCCAGAATCTTCAGTCCTACTCGTCCAGGCTGAGCAAGAAGATCCTCGACTATATATGTAGCGTACGGTGTAGATGAAGGGACAAAAAAATCCGGATGAACTCCAGTTGCTGGGCAGGATGTGGAGACGGTGGAGGCGCCTCGTTATTGGGGTCAAACACGATACTCTGAAAATAAACATCTAAAAATTGTGTTTCCATACGAATGAAGTCTCGATACCGTCTCAATGAAAGTTTCCGAGCCAAAAACTAGACAGAAAGGAACACTAAACTAACCAACTCACCCGTTCGGCGAGTTGGACGACATGGCTTAGCCAACTCGCCCATTCGGCGAGTTGGACAAGCCCAACTCGTCGAACGAGCGAGTTGGGTGGATCAAAGCAACCAACTCGCCAAACGAGCAAGTTAAGAAGCACAAGCATTCCGACTCGCCCGTTTGGCAAGTCGTATCAATCAATCCATTTTCACCTCGTCCTCGTAACTCTCTCTTTCAAAACTTGATCGAACTTATATTTGTTCCGTCTCGGTCGGGATTGACATTGGAACTTTACCTAAATAACTAGTTTTCTCGAGAAAGGATCGGGTCGATTCTATGAGACAGTAACGGTAAACTAAACACCTGGAGTCGCACGTCCCATACGAAAGATTCTATCTCTCGAATGATGTCGTTTTAGGAATGCTCTTTTGATAAAATTGTAAAAGCGCCCAAGTCAAAAACGGCCTGAGAAGGTCTAAAACTCGACCAAAGGCCCACTAGCGATTTTATCCAAAATCGAGCTCAACTTTGTAACGGTTTATCTTTTATTTTGCAGGAAGGGATAAATGTTGAGTTCAGAAAATAAATGTCAAGATCAGAGGGTAAATGTTAAGTTTCTGAAGATAATCATGAAGATCAAGGAAAAAAGGAATATCTCTGCGAAGCAATAAATTCGACCAAGGGCATAAGGGGAAAGAGAAACTGCCTCTAGAGGAGTATATAAGTACTTGAGGGTGATGATGCAAGACACATGAAAATCTCCACTCAGAGTAAACATAGCATAGCATTTAAAGAATTTAGACAACTTTCCGTTTTTGTTATTCGAGCTGCGACTCAACTAGGGTTTTGCTGTCTTAGGTTGTTAGAACTAGGGATCTCGCCGAGAGCTCTCATAGCCAAGCCTCCTATCCTGTTGTAAATGCTCATACCCAAATTCAGAATAAGACATCTATTTTCTAGCTTTTCGATTCTTACTTTGTTTTTCGATCTTTACTTCATATTCTGATTGATTGGCGTGTGGTTTAGCAGATATCCGGGACCTTTGGGAAACTAGGGTTTACCCTATGTTTCTAATTCAACGGAAATCTACAGTGTGAATTTTGGTTCCCACAGTTTGGCGCTAGAAGGAGGCGGGACTCGGATTATCTAACTCGAAAAACCACCAAACGTTTGAGACATAGTATGCCTAACGAAACAGACAGCTGTGTCATCTCTTTCAAAGAAAGAGCAACGACCAACCCGGTCAAACCTCTCAACGATCTCCTTGTCATTGAGTTGACAGTCCAGAATATCGATGTCGCAAGGATATTAGTCGACACCGGAAGTTCGGCCAACATCTTCTTTAAAGACACACTTGAACGAATGGAAATCGACTTATCCAAAATCGCGGAAGATCCAAACCCAATAGTAGGGCTTTCAGGGGAAGCTAACATGAGTCTCGGCACGATCGACCTCTCGGTGAAAGCCGGTAATGTGTCAAAAGTTATGGAGTTCCTGGTCATCGATCGACCCACATCCGACAACGCAATCCTAGGTACCTCATGGTTGAACTCAGTGCAAGCAATCCCGTCGACATACCATATGCGCCTAAAGTTCCCGACCCCTCGTGGAATCGAGACCATCTGGGGAGATCGTAAGATCTCGCGAGTTTGCTTCACTGCAAAGTTGAAACGGACGAATCCGTTAGCTGAATTTCCACCTTAAAAAAGAAAAGAAATTGTCTGCCGTTGACAACGCGCTAAAACAGGACGATACTGAAATCTTTGGGCAGTCGTGAGCAGCCGAAGCTTTGGATGGGAAACGAGAACTAACCTGCGAGCCCGTTGTCTCGGTATGTCTAGACGAAGCGTTCCCAGATCATTGTATAGAGATCGGTGCGAACCTGAGCGAAACTCTGAAATCGAGCTTGTAGCTTGTATGAAGGAGAACTCGCACACATTCGCATGGACCGCAAACAATATGCCAGGGATTGACATCAACGTTGACCAAAATTTCAAGCCCGTAAAAAAAAAGAGACAAAAATTGGGACCAGAACGCGCCGAAGCGGTCAACGTCGAGGTCGAAAAACTCCTCAAAGTTGGATCCATAACAGATGTTAGGTATCCCGATTGGCTCGCTAACCCAATAGTTGTCAAAAAGAAGAACGGGAAATGGAGAGTCTGCGTTAATTTCACTGATCTCAATAAAGTAGGCCCAAAGGATAGCTTCTCGTTGCCACATATCGACCGCTTAGTCGAAGCGACGACGGGGAACAACCTCATGTATTTTATGGATGTCTTCTTTGGGTATAATAAGATTAGAATGAATCCCGATGATTAAAAGAAGACCGCATTCATAACTGACCGCGACATTTACTGTTACAAGGTAATGCCATTCGGTCTGAAGAATACTGGCGCAACTTATCAACGATTTGTCAACCGTATGTTCTCAGAACAGCTCGGGAAAACAATGGAGGTTTACATCAACAATATGCTCGTAAAATCCCTCGAAGAACAAGATCATATCGCTCACCTCCGAGAATGCTTTGAAAGACTAAAATTCCTCAATATGAAACTGAATACCGCAAAGTGCTGGTTTGCAGTGGCATCAAGAGAATTCCTGGGTTACCTCGTGACCTACCCTGGGATCGAAGCTAACCCGAAACAGATTACCGCGATGATCAAAATGGCTTCTCCAAAAACGAAACGAGAGGTACATAGATTGACCGGTATGGTAGCAGCACTAAACATATTTATCTCACGATCGACGGACAAATGTTTGCCCTTCTACGACACTCTTATGGGGAGCAAGAGATTCAAAGGGGCCGAGGAATGCAAAAAGGTTTTCCAACAGCTGAAGCATTACTTGGCCCTCCCCCGGTACTCGCAAAACCTGTAGAAGGAGAACCGCTCTTCCTGTACATCGCAGTATCAAGCACGGCAGTAAGTGACGTCCTTATCCTAGAAGAATGCGGCGAGTAAAAGCCCATTTTCTACATAAGCAAAACTTTGCTTGACGCAGAGACGCGCTATCCGTTGATGAAAAAACTGGCACTTGCAGTGGTAATGTCATCACGAAAGCGAAAGCCCTACTTCCACTCCCATACGGTCGCAGTGCTCACATTATTCCCACTGCAGGATATCTTGCATAGTCCCAGTCAATCTGGGAGATTGGCAAAATGGGCAATCGAACTAAGCGAGTACGACATCGAGTACCGAGCGAAAACCTGCAAAAAATCACAAGTACTCGCTAATTTCTTAGTGGAACTTCCTGCGGGATGCACAACCATTCGAGAACCTGACTCGACCCTCCACGTCGACGGATCTTCATCCAAGAAGGGTTCTGGGATTGGAATCCGACTCATGTCACCAAACAATGAAGCTGAGTACGAAGCCCGAATGACATGATTACGATTTGCACACGGGTTAAAAATACGCAACATTCAAGCCTACTGTGACTCCTAACTTGTGGCAAGCCAATACAACGGGGAATACGAAGCAAGAGACGAAAGAATGGACGCTTACTTAAAACTCGTTCGAGATTTAGCTCAAAGTTTTGACCATTTTGCGCTCACCCGGGTCCCGAGAGTCGAAAACGCTCAGGCCGATGCTCTAGCCGCCCTAGCATCTAGTTCGGATTCAGGGTTAAGCAGGGTGATTCCCGTAGAGTTTATAGAACATCCTAGCATCGGACCACCCGTTGTCATAAACCTAATCGACTCTCCCGACGGCGATACCTACGAAGTCGACAACCAAGCCACGCAAGAGTCCGGGCGGATAGAATACGGATTAAACGAATCTTGGACGAAGGCAATCCTTGCGTATATTGCCGACGGAAAACTCACGATAGAGAAATGGGCTTCCCAAAAGAATAAAACCCAAGCCGCGCGATACGTCTTGGTTGACGGAGAACTATGCAAGTGGAGATTTTCAGGGCCACTCATGACCAGCGTAGAAGGAGAAAAGGCACGAAAGAGAATGGAAGAGGTCCATTTTGGGTCCTGTGGAAATCTTCTAGCGGAAGGTCTCTCGCAGTTAAAATAAAACGCCACATACACTATTGGCCAACAATTATCAAAGATTGTGAGGACTTTGGGCGGAAATGCGAAACGTGCCAAAGGCATGCCCCAACTATCCATCGTCCAGCAGAGGTCTTCTCATCAATCTCGGCACCATACCCGTTCATGCGATGGTCGATGGATATAGTCGGACGCATGCATAGGTCGAAAGAAAAAAGATTCTTTCTGGTTTTGACGGACTTCTTCTAAAAATGGGTGGAGGCAGACTCCTACACAAGCATTAAGGACGCCCAATTCGAAATATTCGTATGGAAAAACACTGTTTGTAGGTACGGGGTCCCGTATGAAATCGTAACAGACAATGGGTCTCAATTCATTTCGACCAGATTCGAGACCTTTTGCAAAAAATGGAAGATACGACTAACAAAATCGACCCCTAGATACCCGAAATGCAATGGCCAAGCCGAAACTACTAATAAAACCATCCTTGATGAACTCAAAAAGGGTAGATGGGCCAACAAACTTGAAGGAGTCCTATGGTCACATCGCACAACTCCAAGACGTGCAACGAGAGAAACCCCATTTACCCTTGTATACGGAGCAAAATGCATGATTCCAGCGGAGGTCGAGTTTCCCGGAGTACGCAGAAGGTTACTCCCAGAACGAGAAGAGTCAAACAATCTGATGCTGCTAGACGAGCTTGACCTGATCAACGAACGCCGGGATCAGGCTATTGTTAGAATCCAAAATTATGAACAGACGGCCGCAAAGTACTATAACGCTAATGTACGAAGCCGCTGATTCAAAGAAGGTGACATAGTCCTTCGAAAAGTTTTCCAGAACACCGCCGAACGGAACACTAGAAAACTCGGAACAAACTTGGAAGGACCCAACAAAGTAATAAAAGTCGTCCGACCAGGCTCGTACGAAATCAAGAATAAGCATGATATCAAAATTCAGATAACTTGGAATGCGATGCACCTCAAGAAATACTACCACTAAAACAATGTTTAGAACTGACCTATGAGACAGCTTGATCCCTGAAAAGGGTACGTAGACAGTTCGTCGCAAGACGAGCTCAGCTGTCCCCCCTCATCTAAAAAGGGGGTGGGTGGTTGGGTGCGTATACCTATACTCGTATACTCCCCAAAACTCAAAAATTATTTGCCTCCGGATTCGGCTTAAAAATTGTCCCCGAAGAGATGCTCGATTCCTACCATATGAGTCACTTAAGCCGAGAACATATCGTCGACTCTAAAACGGGACAAAATCTCATTGAAAACGATATGGGAAACGTAAGATAAAGTAGTCACCACACCCCCTAGAACCGGGATTAGACCTAGGTCTTGTCCTAAACCCAGCACCCTGGTATTTAACGTCTCAAGCCTTGAATATCGAAAGATACGAGATCCTAAAAGCATGCCTCTTTGTTAACATCTAAAAGCTTACGGAACTTTTTTCGCACATCTCGAACGAGCAACGAATAGAACGATCAGTAAAAGAGTTGAGAGCGAGATAACAACTCGTATCCAAACTCATTCGCCCATAACAATGCTCGATAAAAACCTTGGAAAACAAGGACATAATTCATTTAAAAAGAGAAAGTCGCAGAAGCGACTGGGATTCAAAGCCACAAGCGGCCAGTCCCGAGATAAAAACACGGATACACTCAGCTAGATCAAAACACAAACAAATAACATTAAAATAAACAAAATCTCATACGAGACTGCGAACTCAATCATCCTCCGCACGCGGGGCCTCACCTTCACCAATCACCCCTCCCGTACTCGTAACCGCCTCGGCTGTAGGACCCTGACTGTCGGCGTCACCCGAGCAAATTCGGGGGGGGGGAGGAACTCGGATTTCAGGCATGCAAGGATCAGGTCGAAGTCTCCATCTGCGTCCACTAACTTCGCTCCACGAGTAGAAAGAGTGGCCTCCTTGGTTCGCAGGGGCGGAGGCACATCACCATGAAACAACCCGACCTGTTGAACCCCTCCCTCAATGCTTGCCAAGGCCAAGTCCCTGACGTGGGCGACCACCAATGAATCAAGGGAGTCGGCGATCCTTGCCAGACGGGTCCGAAACGTGACACGAAGTACCTCCTTGGCCTCGTCGATCGCACCAACCGACGATTCCCCCCCACTCTTGATCTTACGCTTTAGCCGGCGCAATTCTGTAGACTTAGCCATTTTTGCCTCTTTTGCTTTAAGCAAAGAGCTAGCCGTCTTCCCAAGATCCCGCTCCATTTGATCAATCCGAGACTCAAACTGGGCTATCTCAAGGGAATGGGAATCGTCGATAACCTTCAACCTCCTTTTGACCTGCGACGAATTCTCTCGTGACTTCGCCTATTCCTTAGCAAGACGGTCGGCTTACGACTCACACTCACTGATCATCCCATCAATCAACGAGACAAACTGGGAAAAAAGGAAAGGAGGCGGTCAAGAATCGGTCGGTGCACGAAAAAGGGACAAAAAAGGGACAAGATTTTTCCAAAACACACTTTAGCACGATGTTTGGACACCTTTGTAGGCAGAGAGTCAGTCTCAGGATCCTTGGAACACCTCCTCTTCTTGGCCGCATCAGGACTAGCGCAAAGTCTCTTACGACCCTTCGGCGTAGGAACCAGAATCGCGCTAGGCACATGCAACCCCATGACGATTGCCTTCTTGACTGGGGGAGGAGGAATCGATTCCTGAACTGACTCCACATCGACGACCTGGACCGGGTTCGTAGAGGAACCCGAAAAATGAACCTCAGATGCCAACACATGCTCGCTAATATCCCCTCTGGTTGTAACAACATCGCACACCGGGGGAAACTCAGGAGTTAAGGTATCGGCTGGAGCCGCAGATCTCGGAGGCATGCCGCGTGGAGGGTTCACCTCGGCCTCACAACGAGCCAAATCGTTCTGGAGAGAAGAAATTCCGTAATATGAGCTGGGAAGGCTTCAGTGGTAGGAAGATCCGGCGAATTCACACCAGCAGCATTGCTCATCTCGACATACCCGCCCCTCTGAAAGTTGCTGGAAGAATACATTTCAGCGGAAGGAAAATTTTCTAAGAGAAAACGCAAAGCGAACTTGAGCAAATGAGAGAGTGTGGAAAGAATGAGAAATGGGAAGCTATATTTATAGAAGAAACAAAAGTTGACAGATTTTCCGCATTAAAATAATCGAAAAAACATTTCGAGAAAAACCAATTTTTACTGCAGATTCCGATTAAACACCCTCACTCGCCCACAAGAATCGTGCTCGAAACTTGCGAGCTGGGGGGCTAACTGTTGGGTTAAAAAACGGCACTCTTGAAATCAGCATCTAAAAATTGTGTTTCCATACGAATGAAGTCTCGATACCGTCTCAACAAAAGTTTTCAAGCCAAAAACTCGACAGAAAGGAACACTAAACAAACCAACTCGCCTCTTCGACGAGTTGGACAGCGTGGGCTGACCAAATCGCCCGTTCGGTGAGTTGGACGGCATGGCTCAACCAACTCGCCCATTCGACGAGTTGGACAAGCCCAACTCGCCAAACAAGCAAGTTAAGAAGCACAAGCAATCCGACCCGCACGTTCGGCAAGTCGGATCAATCAATCTATTTTCATCTCGTCTTCGTAACTCTCTTTTAAAACTTGATCAAAACTTTACCGAAAGAACTTGTTTTCTCGAGAAATAATCGGGTCGATCAAATGAGACAGTAATAGTGAGCTAAACACTTGGAATCGCACATCCCATACGAAAGATGCTAACTCTCGGACGGCTTCGTCTTAGGAATGCTTTTTTGATAAAATCGTAAAAACGCCTCAGTCAAAAATGGCCTGAGAAGGTCTAAAACTTGGCTAAAGGCCCACTCGCGATTTTATCCGAAATCGAGCCCAAACTTTGTGACGGTTTATTTTTTATTTTGCAGGAAGGGATAAATGTTAAGTTCGGGAAGATAAATGTCAAGATCGGAGGATAAATGTTAAGTTTCCGAAGATAGTCATGAAGATCAAGGAAAAAAAGTAATATTTTCGTGAAGCGATAAATTCGACCAAGGGCAGACGGGGAAATGGAAAACCGCCTCTAAAGGACTATATAAGGACTTTGAGGGTAATGATGCAAGACACACATAAATATCCACTCAGAGCAAACATATTATAGCACTTAGAGCATTTTGGCAACTTTTCGTTTTTATTACTCGAGCTGCGACTCAACTAGGGTTTTGCTATCTTAGGTTGTTAGAACTAGGGATCTCACCGAGAGCTCTCATAGCCAATGCTCCTATCCTGTTGTAAATGCTCATACGCAAATTTGGAATAAGACATCTATTTGCAGTCTCTTCGATTCTTACTTTCTTTTTCGATATTTACTTTGTATTCTGACTGATTGGTGTGTGGTTTAGCAGATATCCGGGACCTCTGGAAAACTAGGGTTTACCCTGCGTTCCTAATTCAACGGAAATCGATAGTGCAAATTTCAGTTCCCACACTCGTATGGGAGAGGAAGTGAAGGTATCAGATGGTGTATCTGAGGTGCATAAGGACGAATAGGAGCCCAATAAACTCCCTGAGGCGTTTGTGACTCGGGGACAACCTTTGGATCTGAAGAAGATGATGGAGCTGAACTAGATCTCCCAGAACCGGGTGTAAATATCTCGGAATAAGTGGGTCGTTTCCTAGGTGCCATGTAAATTAAAAAGGGTTATTTGCAAATTTGACTCAAAACTCAAAGTCAAACACAAAACTAACCTCTCCCTTTTTTGTCTTTTCTTTTGTCCAATTAACCCCATATGTTCACATTATTTATGAAAATGCCATTGATTTTTTTTGTTTTTTTTCTGAAAATGACTTTTTTACTCTCTCAATCTCATCATCTTCAAGTATTTACAAGATTGTCACTGCCATCAATACCCCAACCACCATGAACAACCAATTTGAAGCTCTTAATGCACCTAAAATTGATTGACACTATCTCTTTCTTAATTGTTATGAACTAAAAACAATATCTCTTTAACTTTGTCTCCATATTCATCTAAAAAACTCAAGCTTTTGATTCTAAGATTTTTATGCTTGGTAGAGCCATTCAAGCATACTATTCTCCGTGGGTTACTTTCGTTTGAGGTTCTGGGTGGTTGGAGAAGATTATGTGTGCTTAGGAAGTCACTTCACTAGTTAAAGGTATGAAATTGAATTTTTTTCCAGATTTGTTCGCGTCGACGACTTATCCGTAAGTCGTCTGGCTGAAGAAGACTTACGGGTAAGTCTTCTAAGCAAACAGACGACATACTTATAAATCGTCCAGATTGTTTGTTAAGAAAAAAATCCTAGATAGGATAAATGGGTTAGTTTTGCATTTGACCGAATTGTGTCAGATCTTTGACTTTTCCTAGGGAAATAAAAAATTCAAGTATTTTATTAAAGCTAGATGACTTACCTGTAAGTCTTCTCAGGTTACTTTTGCAATTGGAAATAAAACTTAAATATTTAACTTTTCCCAGACGACTTACTTGAAAGTCGTCTAGGTAGATGACCTACCTGAAAGTCGTCCAGAATAAGCGAAGTCGTCCAGATTTGTTTCTGAGATTCTGGTCAAACCTTGCTTATCTCGGACGACTTTCAATTAAGTCCTCTACCTAGGCGACTTTAAATTAAGTTTTTTGGGAAAAGTATAATATTTAAGTTTTATTTTCGAATTGCAAAATAACCTGAGAAGACTTACAAGTAAGTCGTCTAGCTTTAATAAAATATTGTAATATTTGATTTCCCAGAGACGACTTACTGGTAAGTCTTCCAGAAAAAAGTCAAATATCTGACACAATTCGGTCAAATGCAAAACTAACCCGTTTATCCTGGACAACTTACTTGTAAGTCGTCTAGAATTTTTTTCTTAACAAACAAATCCGGACGACTTATAAGTAAGTCGTCTCATTTTAAAGTCAATTGCAAAAATGACCTGTTTGGACGACTTACTCCTAAGTCATCTGTGTCTTCCAGACGACTTAACCGTCAGTCGTCTGCGTCAATATTTAGTGAACTTTCATTTTCTCTATGTTTACTAATGAGTTTTATTTTGAATTTTTGCAGATGTTGCGTAAGTTACATGCAGTGTATGGAGAATGATTTTTGAAAGAGTCTTATTGGGATTTTGTGGTTGATAATTTCAAAGGAGCGAGACTATTTTTGTTGAGTGAAGGTTCGACACATGCTGAACTTGTTGCAATGATTCAAGAAGATTATAACCTGGACATTAGCACAAAATCTGTGGAGATAACCTACTTGTTACCAGCTGAAATGATGCAGGCTCCAGACACCCCTCCTATTCATGTTACAAGTGATAGACAAGTTCGAAACTTGCTCGAGATAACCAAAACGCATGGAGTACGACTTTGTGTATCAATCCATAGCAAGGTGGAAACGGTTTCAGAGGAAAGGGAAGAAGAGGATGAAGATGATGAAGCTGATGAGTGTTTTGAAGATGATGATGATTTGGTTGAAGATGAAAATCATAATGGGGGAGAGGATGATGGGGAGGAGGATGTTGATATCTCTATTATTGCTGAAGCGGACGAGAATGGTGAGGATTACAGTGTTTATGGAAAGGTTACAGATGAGGATTTGGAAGAAGATGATGATATGTGTTTTGAAGAATTCAAAAAGACTTATGCTATTGAAGGAGAAGGATCGAATGGTAACAATATCTACGTCAACCAGAGTTTTGTTAGCAAGGATGCACTGCTTTCAGAGCTGCGGTTGACAGCAGTTAAGCGTAAGTTCTCCTTCAGAATATATAAGTCAACGAAAACTCTCTTTGTGGCAACCTGTCGGGTTAGTGGTTGTGAATGGAAGATGAGAGCGAGTGTGAAACATGAAAAAACACGTTTTGGGTAAAAAAGTATGTGGAAACACATACATGCTCAGTGGGAGACCGAATTGCTCAGCGGAGACACTGTACTCCGAAGTATGTTGGTAGGCTTTTCATTGATCGTGTTGGAATCATTGATGGGTTAAATCCGCAGCATATCACTGATGTAATGAAGAACATGTTTGGCATGACGCTTGATTACACCACTTCATACAGAGCACTGGTATATGCACAAACATTGGTGAGAGGATCAGCAGAAGATGAATATTTGCGTCTGCCATCATATCTCGAGCAAATCTCCTTAGCAAATCCCGGTTCTATCACTGCTATAAAACTGGATTCTATCAATAGATTTAAGTATCTATTTCTCTCTTTTGGAGCTTCTATTAGAGGTTTTAAGTATCAGAGAAGGGTCATTGTGGTGGATGGGACTCACCTACATGGAAAGTATGAAGGTACTATGTTAGTTGCAGCCGCACAAGATGGGAATTTTCAGATATTTCCATTCGCTTTTGGAATCATAGATGCTGAAGATGACCCTTCTTGGGAATGATTTTTCACAAAATTGGCTAGTTGTTTATCTGATGAGCAGCCTCTGGTGATAGTCCCCGACCGGCATGCAGCCATTAAAAGTGCGTGTGACAAGGTGTTTCCCTGGGCAACCCGAGGAATATGTTATTATAACCTTCAAGATAACATTGTCAAAAAGTATAAAGGGAAACATCTCTTGTACTTGGTGAAAGGTGCTGCTTATGCCCATACGGTTTCAGATTTTGACCGGTACATGACTGAGATACGGAGTGCAAACCCGGATTTTGCAACGTATTTGGAGGATGCCGATGTCACCCTTTGGTCAAGAGTTTATTGTCAGGGGGACATGTACAACATAAAAACAAGCAACATCGCAGAATCTATTAATTCCGCACTAAAGCGAGCTAGAGGATTCCTATTCAGCTCCTATTGGAGTACATAAGGGAGAAGCTAGGAAAGTGGTTTTGGAAAAGGAGAGATGATGCTTTGAGTCTCCCAAGTCACCATAGTCGTGGTGTTGAATACTTGCTTGTTGTTCGATCGGAGATAGCGGATACGATGAAGGTTCAACCAATTGATGGATGGCAATTCTTTGTGAAAGGTGGCAAAATGGACTGTGTGGTTGATTTGGAACATGGAAAGTGTGACTGTGGTGTTTTTGCAGTGGAGAAAATACCTTGCTCTCATGCTATAGCTGCTAGAATACATGTTGGTTTGTATATCTCCACACTTGTAAGTCCAATGTACTCAAAGGATTATTTGTTTGCAGGATACTCAGAGAATATATATCCTTGTGTTAGACAACAAGTTGAGGAACGCACATGCTTTTCTCCGAAGGTAAAACGTGGTCCGAGAAGACAGAAGAAATCAAGATAGCAATCCTGGTTGGAGCTCTCCAGGATGAGAGGACGCAAACCCAGGAAACAACACAGGGTTTATAGATGCTCAAATTGCAAGGAAACTGGTCATACGAAACCACAATGTAAGGAAACACTAGACGACTAACTTGAAGGTCGTCCAGAAGACCTTCAAGTAAGTCGTCCAGAGTTTATTTCTCCAGAAGACCTTCAAATAAGTCGTCCAGAGGTTAGTCCTCTAGAAAACCTTCAAGTAAGTCGTCGAGAAGACCTTAAAGTTAGTCGTGTAGTGCTTATTTTTCCACAAGACCTTCAAGTAAGTCGTCCAGAGTTTATTCCTCCAGAAGACCTTCAAGTAAGTCGTCCAGAGTTTATTCCTCCAGAAAATCTTCAAGTAAGTCGTCCAACTTAAAGTTAGTCGTCCAGAAGACTATGTATTCTGTTAGGTCGTCCAATATTCTGCTAGGTCGTCTAATTATCATGTATTAAGAATTTGTGTTTAATCTATGTATTCAGTTAGGTCATCCAGTATTTTGTTAGGTCGTCCAATATAATGTTAAGTCGTCTAATTGTCATGTATTAAGAATTTGTGTTTAGTCTATGTATTCAGTTAGGTCGTCCAGTATTCTGTTAGGTCGTCCAGTATTCTATTAGGTCGTCCAATATATTGTTAAGTCGTCTAACTACATTAAAAATACAAATCAAGTTCAAGTTCAAGTACAAATCCTAATCTATCATAAATTACAAGTTCAGGTACAAATCCTAGTAAAAATCCTAATACAAATCAAGTTCAAGTACACACAAATCCTAATCTATCATACATCATATGTTCCAACGTTTACAGCAAGGTCATTGTTTTCTTTCTCATGCTCGTCAGGAAGCTCTTTAACTATATCGATCGCCATCTTATCCCCCATAGACTTCGCGTTGGGCTTAGCAAAGTCTTTTTGGTTAAATGGCATCCCAAGAGCATGACATTCAACATACCTCAGTGTACACGCCACAATCACCAGCTTTGGCCTGAGGGATATCGGTTGGTCTCTCATACGTGAATGGCTCCATTATTAACTGGTCACATTGATCAATGGTAGCGCACTCAAAAAACAGATAAGGGAGCATTTGGAGAAAAGTCTCCATTATCACATCAAGTTCCTCAGCAGAGATACATGAACGAATGCTGTCCCAGACGACTATGTGTCTCTTAGGAATCGATATCCACATAGAAATCCAATAAGTGTCGTTGTGGTTCACTGGCGCATTGATATCATCAACATCCGTCCCCCAAATCTTGTCCGTCTGGCAGAATGATGGTAACTGGCCCACGCCCCACCAGGGAGTCTTCTTCCTAAACCGTAGGAATCGGGCTTTGAATCCTTAAAATCCTGGTAGTTGAATCTTCATTGTTGAGAAAAGAGATGATCAAGGAAGCATATTCTCTCGCTCCTGAAATGGTGTGGTGTCTCCTGGTTCCTCTTCCTCAAAACATTAATCCAAGCATCCATATGCTGCATATAAAATAATAAAAGTCAGAAGATATCAGACGACTTACCAGACGACTTATGGTAAGTCGTCAATGAAGATATCAGTAAGTCATCTAGTAATCAGTTTTGTCAGACGACTTACACAATCCTCCAGCCAAGCTACGGATGTCCGGAGGACGTGATACCACCAAGTTTGACTTGTACGTGGTTTCTTGTCGAGATGTGTTTTATAATGACTGCAAACACAAAATGTTGAAAAGCAATCAGTTTTTGTAGACTAAAGCAAGCTATTATGCCAAAAGCAATCACTTACGAATCATCTTTCAACCAATCGGCGAGCTCCTTCAATTTTTTCTTGTCAATTGGTGCAAAGGGATTATAGCCTTTAGATTGCTTTTTCTTGTTTGGGAGATCAATTTGGCTGTGCTGTTTGCAGTATAAGGAGATTGCTGTGAGGTAGCAAGTTTTCTTTTTCGCTCAGTCTTTACACGGACAAGTGCCAAAGCATCTTCCCTCTTTACATCATATCTAGCAGCCTGCTGCTGTATCTCTGCTGGAGTGGAACTTGTTTTTTTGGCCAATAGAACAAGGCTCCCAGATGCGGACTCATCTTCAAGTGTAGCAGTCTCACCCAGAGGTGTTTTATCCTTCTCCCCTTTAACACTCTCATCCAGAGGTGTTTCATCCTTCTCCCCTTTAACACTCTCATCCAGAGGTGTTTTATCCTTCTCCCCATTAACACTTTCACTAACCCCGGGAGAGGCTTCTTTACTAACCCCGGGTTCGTGCGAGGATGTCATTTGAGAGGTAGTGTGTTGAGAGGATGTCTCTTTCCCTTGTTTGGTGAGACCAACCTTCTTCTCCACTGCTTCCACCCTTTCCGACAGACGCTTGATCTCCTTAAGGCACGTCCCAAATCCTTCCCTCATGGTCATTCCAAGCACAGTCGTAGTAACCTCTGAACGAGTCTCTGTGCGAACCTCTTCACTAGTCTCTGCAAACTTCCCTGCACTCTCCTCTGCAGGTGCCCCTTCATTAGCCTCTGCTGCAGGTGCCCCTTTTTAGCCTCTGCAGGTGCCCTTTTTTTAGCCTCTTTACGAGCTTTCTTCAGAGGTCTTGGACTTTCTTCTTCTACCAAAACTATGGCTTTCTTCGATGGACTCACAACCACCGACTTTGTATTGACCCAAGTACCGGTGACTTCCCAGTAATCCATGGTCCACTTCCACGGTCTCTGATTAAACATAACTTTAATTATGTTCTCCGCAGGAAGGTCCTCAGCATCAGAGTCCCATTTTGGAAACATTTCACCATAGTCCTTCTCAACAAAGTTCTTCATCGTAGTCTGCAGTAAATATAAGATATGAGTCTTCTGTTAAGAAAGATGGAAAGAAAAGTCTTTCCAGGCGACTTAATTATGAGTAAAGGATTGAAGTAAATACCTATCTGCAGATAGCATCTTTAAAGCATATGCGTCCTTTGCCACCCATGTAAGCCAGTATCGGTGGAGATGGTCTGTTTGGTATGGGATTACCATAATTAGCACCCAATTCCGGCAGAGCTGTGTACACCTAGACCTGGAGAGCTTGTATAAACCCATCAACAGTGTAACAGCCCGAAATATTTTTGCCCTTCACAGAGTCCATCAGCACCTTAAACGCGACTCTCCCCCATTGATAATTCTCAAACTGCTCTAAATCCATCACTAGCCTTTCCAGACTAACCCTTGTGGCGATTGAATACTTTCTCCCTTCAATGTATCTAGTGAAGATGGCAAGGTACCCGAGACGCTTGCGATCCTCCCGAGACCACCCTTGGCATCTCTCAAGTGCGGCTATTATCTGCTCAGTAGATGGCCCAGCATCGACATGAACTCCCAACATCCCCAAAAAAGAAGCCATCTCCTTCTTAAAAACACACTTCGGTCTCTCAAGGTCCTCGATGTACTCGCAGTTTAGACCAGTGAGGTTTTCAAACTCTAACAGAGAAAACCTCACAGGTTCTGAACCAACGAGACTCCACAGCTCATACTTCTTCTTTATGTCAAGCTGGAAACCGAGCATGTAGTGAATGAGACTTGAAGCCCAAGAAAATCCCAGCTCTTTAAACTTGATGAAAACTCCCAACTTTGACTCCTCTAGCTCTTCATATTAGTCATTATGAAGAGCTTTCTTTAAAGCAGTATGCAACTTCGTACAATCCGTATGATACGAAATAACTTTCATTGCTGGGGGCTCTTCCCCTAATGTATGTAACCTACGGGGGAGTTTTGGAATATCCATTTTTTGTCTGTAAAATAATGAAAGACAAACATCTCAAACACACAACCATCCCGTATAACATTTTAATTATAAATCTGGAAGACTTTCCAGACGACTTATAATTAAGTCGTCTGGATAGTCTTCCAGCTGAAGACTTGTAATTAAGTCGTCTGGAAGACTAGACGACTTAATTATAAGTCTTCCAAGACTTCCAGTAGACATTTTTAGAGCATACCTGAAAATTCGGAGAAGCCATAGTCACCTTCGACACAGCGGTTATAAATCTGCCAAAATAGACAACCAAAAAGAAATGCGGTGAGAATGGTTGTGAGAATGGTGGTGAGAACGGTGGTGAGAACGATGGACTTAAGATACAACATTTTAACTTACCTCGCTAGGGTTTACAGACACGCCTCTGACAGAAACGCCGCTAGGGTTTACAGACAAACGCCGCAAGGGTTTACAGACAAACGGCGCTAGGGTTTGAAATAGAGGAAGCGGCGGTGAGAAAGGTGGTGAGAACGACGGTGATAACGGCGGTGAGAACGGTGGTGAGAATGATGGATTAGAGAATCGTCGGAAATCGCCTCGAAATCGCCTCTTTGAGAGAAATGGCGTTTGAGTTTCTGAATTTCGTGAAAAAATAAACAAAAAAAAATCTTATATATGCCCGGTAAATAATCCGGTTAGGTTTAAAAGTACATTGATAAAATGGTAAAATTAAAGGTTCAGTCCGGTTTGACCGTGCATTAGACGACTTACTAGTAAGTCGTTTATCGTAAATATATTCACCAGACGACTTACTAGTAAGTCGCCCCAGACCCTAAATTTAAACCCTAAACTAAATTGACTAAATTAACTAACTAACCACGTTATAAAATCAAATTATACTTAAATATTGTTTACTATACACAAAAATAAACACACTTAGGTCAATTTTAAATTTTTCAAAAAAACATTTATGCTTTCCAAAATCTAACCCTAAGAACACATACAATACTACAACATATATTGGTAAAACCTAAACCAAAAAATATCATGACTCACTACTTTCACTCATCTATGTTGAAAACAATTAACTTTGTTATATCTTAATTTATATCTCTTTAAACATACGTTAATTACATGATTTTAATTTTTCGCTTATCAAAATATTTTTTACAAATTTTTTAAATTATTTTAAGAAGTACTATACTAGACGAATTAATAGTAAGTCATCTAGTCAGAAGACTTGTGGGGGTTAGAAACGGAAAAAAATTCCGTTTTTTTGTTCACAAGGGGCTGGTTGTAATTTCGATAGCCTTTTAGGTTACTTTTGCATTTGATTCAAGTTTGGGTTTACTTTTGCATTTCAAATCAAGTTTTGAGTCATTTTTGGCAATTTTCCCTTAAAAAATATCTAATCAGTTTCTAAAAAAAATATCTAACCAGTTTCTAATAAAGTTATGTTTCTTAATCTAATCACCTAAACTAACTATCTATTAACTACCTAACCTTATTATTTTAAAAAAAAAGACATACCTAAAACTGCAGAGACAAGGTTAGGAGGAATACAAGAGTCTTGCCTCATGACTGATCCTCGGGTATATATATATATATATATATATAAATTGGGTGTTCTAGTAATACAAGGAAACATTGCGACGAAAATACCACGCGCGTGTTTTCAGTTACGACGAATTTACTAGGAACCTTTACAACAAATGTAATACGCCCGTGTTTTTATTTGGGAAAATTGCATAAAAAATCATGAAGTTAGCAAAAGTTTGCACTTTAAACCTCGGAGCTCAAACGCTAACACTTTTAACAATGAAACTTGTATGAATGACATATTAAACATCGATATTAACTTACTTGTTGCACACATAAAAAATGTGACCGGTTACTGTTCATAGCAGGTAAAATCGGTGGTGACGTGGCAGTTTCTTTAAAAAGATTATTATTATTTTAATTAAAAAATAAAATTAAATAAAATACAATATAAATTTAAAAAAATGATACAAATTCAGGAAAAATCAAGAAAACAAAATAAAATTCAAATATTAATAATAATAGTAATAAAAATAAATTCAAAAATTCAAAAATTATAATAAAATAAAAATAAATTGTAAAAATCGACTAGAAATAAGATAAATTAGTAAAATAATAGAAAAATGAAAAACAAAACATGATAAAAATTTAGAAATTCAAAATATAAAAAATAAATAAATTATAAAAATTGATAAAAGCTAGAAAATAGGAAATTTATAAAAATTTGGAAAACAAATAAAAACTCAAAAAATTGAAACTTTAAAATTAGAAAAACCAAGAAATTGACAATAGTTTACATTTTCAAGTGTTTTGTTTGAGCCAAATATTTAGGATTCGAAGGATCCAAACCCGACAATCGAACAGTACTTGAACTCAAACAAAACACTTGAAAATGTAAACTATTGTCAATTTCTTGGTTTTTCTAATTTTCAATTTTCAATTTTTGAATTTTTATTTATTTTCCAAATTTTTATAAATTTCTTACTTTTCTAGCTTTTATCAATTTTTAAATTTTTTCTTTTATATTTTGAATTTCTAAATTTTTTATCATTTTTTTGTTTTTCTATTATTTTTACTAATTTATCTTATTTCTAGTCGATTTTTACAATTTATTTTTATTTTATTATAATTTTATGAATTTTTAAATTTAAATTTATTACTATTATTATTAATACTTGAATTTTATATTTTTTTCTTGATGTTTCCTGAATTTGTATTATTTTTTTAAAATTTATATTAAATTTTATTTTATTTTATTTGTTTTTTAATTAAAATAATTTTAATTGTTTTTTTTAAATAAACCGCCATGTCACCTCCGATTTTACTTGCTATGAACAGTAATTGGTCACATTTTTGACGTGTGCAACAAGTAAGTTAATTTCGATGTTTAATGTGCCTTTCATACAAGTTTCATTGTTAAAAATGTTAGCGTTTGAGTCCAAGGTTTGAAGTGCAAACTTTTGCCAACTTCATAATTTTTTATGTAATTTTCCCGTTTTTATTTGCGATGAAGTTACAACGAATATTTCTAAAACCCTGAAAATCAAATCCCTAAACCCAAAAATCACTTATCTATAACTTCATATCTTTCTTTCACTCTTCATCCCATTTCCTTTAAACCCTAAACTCCAATAGAAACCCTAAACCTTTAATTAAATTACCTTAAACCCTTAACTCCAATTATATCATTAATTAAACTCCAATTTAATCTCCATACTCCAATTATATCTTTAAAAGCCAAACTAACAAGTTTTATAATCCAACCAAATAGCACATATAAATGAAGTCTTACACAGATTTAAAAGCCAAACTAACAAGTTCTATAATCCAACCAAATAGCACATATAAATGAAGTCTTACACAGATTTAAATATTAAAAAATTGTTTACATTCATTATGAGCCACTCGAGTCTTCATCAATATCAATACAATGATCATCATCATTTTCACCAAACTCATCTTCACATGCTTCATTCGTCATATTGTCGAGGAGATCTTTATATTGACGGTTATCCGGGCCAATAAGAAGAATGTTATCGGTTTGTTTTTCAGGTACTGCAACCTCAATGATCCACGCTTCTTCTTGCAAAGGTAGTTCTTCTCCAACAACTATTCCTCCACGAGGAGTAATTTTGATAGCTGCTAACCAAGTTATTTCACAATCTCTAAAGTGTGGGTATGTAATTAAACTAACTTGGTCGGCTTGAGAAGCTAAGATGAAAGACTCGAATTTGTTGTATCTTCTTCCATAATTGACATCGACAACACTGAATTTTCTGAACCGAGTACCTCTGTGCAGAACGGGGTAGACCAGTCACATTTGAAGAGGACTCACTTCAGCTTCAGTAACCCCACAAATTCAACTTCAATAATCTCATGAAAAATCCCGTAAAAGTCTGTTTCACCTGTCACACACACTCCATAGTTACTTGTTTTCTGCCGTCTTCCATACTCGTATGCGTGAAAGGTAAAACCTCGTGTGTAATACATAGGTGGTGTGGTCACCTTCGCTACTGAACCTAGAACCAAATCTTGAAACCATATTGGGTAGTATGAATCATCATAATCAACCTACAAAAAAGTAACACCGTTAGAAGTACATATTACACTAACGTGTTTAGCATATAAAGTACCTAAGTCTTTAATCACTTGACAAAGTGTTAATCTTTCGTTTCTCCATCTTAGTTGAAGATATTTTTAGTAATGCTTCTTCAACTTGCGTAACAAACAAGCTGCACAAAATACACAATTTATAATTAACGTAAAACAATAGCTTGAATATATAACTTAAAAAAAAATATATTTACCTTTCAAACGAACGCATTGCATCTTCGCAGTTAAGCAGAATATAAGTGTGGGCACTATGATTATCCTCTTCGCTAGACCACCAAACTTCTTTCAATTTACCACCAAACCGTCCAATTTGACAGAAAATGTCAAGAACACCTTCAACTTCATATGTTGGCACGAATCCACCATCATCATATCTTCTAGGAACTATCTTCCTAGTGCGGACTTCTGGTGAGAAGTAGTATGATGTGAAGTGCGATGTTTCTGCTGTCAAACTCCCAACAACTATTGACCCTTCTACCTTTGCAAGATTTTTTTGCTTTTCCTTTCAAATGTTTCATGCAACGCTCATACAGATAAATCCATCCGTAATGAATAGGTACACGAAGAAATGCCTCGTACATGAAGTGGATAACTAGATGTTCCATGATGTCAAAAAATGCAGGAGGAAATATTATTCCTAGGTTGCAGATTAAGATCAAAATGTTCTCATGGAGTTGTTGCATGACATCTTCCTTGAATATACGTGTGATCAAGTCCCTGAAGAATGCTCCAATGTCTATATATTTAAAAAAATAATCTCATATCAATCATAATTAACATATCATAACATAAATTATTATGTAATCAAAATATTTACCTACAAGTGATTCATGTACATTTGTTGGAAGCAGCTTGGCAAAAGCGAATGGAAGTAGTCATTGCATAAACCCATGACAATCATGACTCTTCATTCCTGATAACCTTTGACCTTGTTCAACACATCTTGAAATGTTTGAAACATAACCATCAGGGAACTTTAATTCTGATGCCACCCAACTGAACAAAGTCATGTGTGCTTTTGATGACAACCGGAAGTTAGGAAAGGAAACCTTTCCATTGCTCTTGATATGCAACTCACTTCTCGAGCAAATATCATGTAAGTCCAATCTTGACTTTCGATGTTTTGTTTTCCCTTGAACATTTAGTATTGTATTCATGATGTTGTCAAAAAAAATTCTTCTCTATATGCATCACATTGTGGTTGTGCCACAAAAGAGATCCTTCCAGTAAGGCAACTCCCAAAATATACTCTTTTTGTGCCAATTGTGAACGACCCATACCCATCAGGCATATTTGTAGAAACATGTCAGTTTCCTCCACAAGGAACAATTTCCAAGCTCCATAGTGATCATTTTTCTGATCAATTTGTTCTCCAGTTAAATATGGAGGAGGAGTGTCTCTGTCAACTCTTTTGTACCTAAACAATGTCTTGTTTCTTTGGTATGGATGAGTAAGGGGAATAAATCAACGATGACAATCAAGCCAACATGTCTTCCTACCATTCTTTAGTTGAAAAACATATGTCATTCCAAAACACTATGGACACGACCTTCTATGTGTTGTCCATCTAGACATTATCCCGTATGTAGGAAAGTCACTTATAGTCCATAGCAGAACTACTCGCATTGTAAATTTTTTTCAATGAACAATAATACGTCCTCACCCCTACTGACCATAGATCCTTCAGCTCTTGTATCAATGGTTGAAGAAAAACATATAGCGATTGTTTTGGATGCTTCAGACGAGGGACTAATATGGTGAAGAATACTTTTTTTGTTCCATTCACATCTCCGGTGGCAGGTTGTACGGCGTAAGAATGACTGGCCACAAAGAATATTGTCTCCCAGACATTCCAAATAGACTAAATCCATCTGTGCATAACCCAAGATAGACATTCTGAATATTTCTAGCGAGATTTGGGTGTACCATGTTGAAATGTTTCCACGCTATTGCATGTGACGGATGAGCAATCTCGCCATCCTTCTGGACATGTTTAGCATGCCATCTCATCGCTCCAGCAGTCCTCTCAGATTGATATAGTCTTTTCAGCCTGTCTGTAACTGGTAGGTACCACATTTTTTGGTATTGTACCCCATTCCTCCCACGTCCTTGGGATTTGAATCGTGGCTTATTTCAGAAAAAACACTCTTCTAACTTCTCATCTTCCCTCCAGTAGAGCTTGCAGTTGCCGATGTAAACATATATCATCTCCGAAGGCAACCCAAGACTATAAACCATTTTTTTGAATCTCATAATAATATTCAGCTAACACGTTGTCTTCTAGCAAATACTCTTTAAACAATTCTGCCCATGCATCCATACTATTCTCAGGAAAATTATGATTTGTTTTAATATTCATCATCTTAGCTGCTAGAGACAATTTAGAGAGACATTCTCTACAACTAGGGTGGATTATTTGATTTGCATCAGCTAACATCTCATAAAACCTTTTCGCATCTAAGTTTGGTTCTTCAACATTTTCATTTTCATCAGCTATTGTTGTAGTGGTTTCATGTAAAAAGTGCATCAGTAATCATGTCATGAACCTTATCATGATCTACCATCTGATCCTTCTGATGGTAACTATATTCATTATGCAAATGATATGGTCTTGACTATTGCCAGCATCCTGAAAATTACTATTACTGCTACTAACTTCATTTTCACCATAACTCTCTCCATTTTGAAACCAAATATAGTAATTTGGTGTAAAACCTTGGTTTAATAAATGATTCCATACAGTTTCACTATGGGCAAATTTTGAATTCTTGCACTTCCGACAAGGACATAATATCTTGCCACTTTCCTGCGTGATCGGTGTACTTCCCGCCTGGTACTTGAATGTCATACATCGGTCACTTAATCGTCAACATGCTTGTGCGTATACATCCAACTTCGTAACTCGTAAATATTTCTACCATCCGACATTTGTTTTGTTTGTGTGGTATGTTGTTATGAGAATGGTCATATATATAGCAAATTTTCGAATTTGGTAGGTGAAGATAACAATGAATTTACTGGGAAAAATTTTACTTGGCTTTTACAACTCCCTCACGTATGCTTTACAAGGAATTGACAATGAATCTACTTCTGCAAAGCACACTAAACACATTTTCACTAACTGGCATATGTTTCGTTGTAAATTTACAACGATTTTACGACGAATGTGGATTTCATCGTAACATCCTAGTAATAGACTTGTACATTTAGGACGGGGTAATTTCGTCGCAAAACTTCATTGTTAAAGGCATGTTTTCTTGCAGTGTTATAAGAAGAGCGTGCTTCCTTCATTCCCACTTACTTGCTCATCTCTCACGAATTCTTCTAAGGTATAGAAAAAGTTTCCTTTGCTCTATCTCTCTTTGCTTTGAAAAACTGTTTCCTCAATATCTCCCAATGGTCTCGGCTAGGGCTGGAATAATTCACCGGAAAAAAATATCCAAACCAAATTCAAACCGAAATAAACCGGTTTGGATTGGTTTCGGTTCAAGCATATTTAACTGATGGGTAATGTTTATGAATACCCGTAGGTATCAGGTCGGTTCCGATTCTTATTTGGAGCTGATTGAGTACCCGTTTAGACTGAAGGTTATGTTTAAAAAACATGGATTTGTACCTCCTGAGCCTGGACCTGGGTTGGTAAGGGGAAGGTACAACCAATTTTACCACTAGACCACTTCAATTTCGTTGAAACACTTTCAAACTATAAATTTATATACAATTTGTGTTTAATGTTTTTTAAATAATAAAATTAAAAATAGAAAAATAAAAAATATAATTTCTGGTTAGTACTTTTATATCTAAACCGATCCAGAACCAGTCAGAACCAATCTGAAACTGAACCTTAAGTCGACCAAGTACTCACTGGATATAGTTTCTACATATATGATATACCCGTAACCGAACGAGACCTATCCAAAACCGGTCCGAATACCCGAAGTCCCAACCCTAGTTTCGGTAGAAAAGTGACGAGGGCTTTCTCCCATTCTGGTCATAATTTCATAAGTGTGTCAAGTGATTCAAATCCTGACCATGTTACTTGTGAGCAAACTCATGAGGTGGTTGATGAAGAGGACTTCATGAAGGAAGAACACGAAGATCCTTGCTCCAACCTTGATGAGGCTGCTATATATTGTGGCATGCCACATATACGGGCACACGTACTCTTTCCAAAGCTAAAAGCACATCCTACACTTGAGAACTACTACGCATTGGAGACAAAGCAAATTTTCACCATTACCATAAGACCAGCGACTAACTAATGGTTCTTTTCTTACTTAAGACTCAGAAAAAGAAGAAGCCAGCCCAGATCCTTATTCGCGGTAACAAATGCTTCTTATACTTCTTCGGTTGTCGCCTTAAGCTAAGTAAGTGCATATCCTTTCTATTGAATGTTGGGGAACCTACCGATGAAGATTATCTCTACCATATTGGACAATATAGATGAACAAGCCATGCCCACCCTGTCTCAGATCTTCACGAGTCAGACATTGCATGGCTCATCTGAGATAAGCAGGGTTGTTGTCTAATCAAAGGAATGCATATGAATCCTATAGTAAGTTCCAAGGAACATTTCTACACCAATGGAATTAATTTTGGCACATAACATACTCTCATAGTTGTCTATGTCCTAAGTTCAGGTTTCTAGTTAGCTACTCTAGAACACAAACATTAAACACAATTCCAAAGATGTATATCTCTTCACCCTAGCAATCCTATTTTTGGGCTAATTCATCAATGCCATAATGAACCCAAAATCTAACAAGAGAATTACTCAAGCATAATCATAGAAAGCATAGCATGATAAACAGAATAATATAATGCATAAAATAAATAAAGGGGTTCCAATACAAAGCTCTGAAGGAGTTCAGATCTTCTCCCTAAAACTACTAAGAAAACAAAAAGCTGTAAATAATACTTTGTGTGATATGAAATATGTGTCCCTTTGCCTAAACAATGGCAAGACCTTTATAAACTAGGTCAAAACTCGTTCAGGGGCATTTTTGTAAATTTTCTTGACTTGGGCTTGGAATCGGACAATGACTCTGCGAGTAGACCGTCGATCGACAGCAAGCATGCACCGTCAATTGATGGTCAGGCTTGACCTCGACTCTGACTTAGCTGATCGTAAATAACTACTCTATATCTTCACTGAATGCTCTAACAAGCTCCACTATTTCCATAATGCTCCAAAACATACCTTGACCTGAAAAGACTCTAAAATACAGTCTAGACATACATAGAAAACTCCAAATAGGGTCCAAATGATCTTAAACCGGTAAATAACAAGGTATATCAACTCCCCCAGACTTAACCTTTTGATTGTTCTCAAGTAAAACAAAGGTAGCCTGTGAAAGAGGTTTGAAAAGCGGGGACTCACATAATGTATAAGTATAACTATCACCCTAATATATCGCAACCACATCGAATAGTGCTAATCAAAGAGAAACTTTATATGCCTTATCCTAGTATAGCAACCAAATCCATTATATCAGCAAGTCAATACTAATCTGACTCACACCTCTACTGATCTCATTTCTTTGCATAAAAATAAAATGCAAGCTTTACCTTGGGAGTATCTGTCAAAGGACACATAGACTCAACTCCTGCAAAACTGCATGTACATGTATGAAGCCTTTCCTGATCACGTTCCCCTCTTTTCTCTCAAAATCTTTTTGAACCTCAAATTTAATGGACAATGATGCTGCTATAGTTCATCTTGCCATCTCATTTTCGATTTTTGTTTTTTGTTTTTGTATTTTTTTTTGAAAACAAAGTTGTAGACGAATAATGGGGTCATCAGTAATGTACATACCCCTCACTTCCAGCAATGTGTGATCATTCCTTTGAATTAGAATAATGGGGTCATCGGTAATTTACCTACGCCTCTGGATCTCAGGAAATCATCTCAATCTTTTCTATTATAGATCCTGAAGAGAGAGAGAGAGAGAGAGAGAGAGAAGTGAAATCAGAAATAACATACTAGTACCTTACAGACTTGCAGAAGGAATCCGATCCGATGTATACCAAACCCCAAAGCAAGCAAAGTAGTCAATATTAGGTTGGAGATCAGCTTTGGTTCCTTTAGACTTTCTTAGAAAGTGTTATATAATGTCAGGATGATCCACTTTGGCATCTCTAGTAATCTCTACAATTAACATGTCTAAGAATGGTGCTAAAGTATGGTTAGTCAATAAATAAGTTCTGATCATAATCCTCTTCTTGACTCTATAAAAACAATTTGAAAAACTTAATAGATATAAGCTCAAAATAGATAAAACCATCAGTGAACCTCCCCAGACTTGAATAACACTATCCCCAGTGATATCTCGTCGGGATTGGTTAATAAAAACTAAAGCATAAGTAAAATGTTGAGAGAAAGTCGAGGTTACCAAACTCCGTAAGGAGTGTCGATCGATGGTGATTGGTGGGTGTCAACTAACGGTAAACCATCCAAGCCGTCGACCGATGGTGAGGTGGTGGTTTCGAACTTTTCTACTCCTCCTTTGAAAACGTAAAGTAATTAGATGTAAACAATAATGAATAACTAGATAATGAAAAATCAAAATGAAACTACTATGCAGTGGGTTGCCTCCCATTTGTCGCTTAGTTATAGTCTTAAGCTCGACGTTTTAATTTTTGGACTAGGAAGGTGGTTCATATAACCAATGTGGAAAGCGAGTATCCACATACTCTATGCTCGTCTCAAACCATGCACTGATAAAGCCTCTTATAGCCTCATCTGCTCTGGTTTGCAGATTTTCCATCTTCCTTTGAGCAAATGCCAATATTCCCATCCTTTCTTCAAGTGCTTGAATGCATCCCGTCAGCATGTTAAGTCTGGCATATGTGGGCTCTAAAATATCCTCCAAAATCTGGTTGATACTATCCCTCATCAAGTCCTAAGAAAGGTAAATTCCATCAAGCTTGTCTTGTAAGAGCTCCTCTGTTACCAGTCTCTGCCCAGATGCTGCATTGTGACTGTCGATCGATGGCCAACTATTGTTGTCGATCGATGCTGAACAGGATGCTCACCTGATGTTTGATTCCTGAAGAGATTCCATGATCCGTTGGCCATAGCTAGTATGTATGCAGTATCGTCCTTGGACACATTAAGAATCCTTCCATCCATTGACCGTGCATATCCATCTGGGTCTCTCATGATTCCAAACTCATCTGGTCTGAGGTATCCATAATCGTCATCGCAACCTGTCGGTTTTTCGTCGATCAGCGGTATAAAGCAACCGTCGATCAATGCTGCATTCCATCTTCCATAGGATCCCCTGAAATTTCCAGTCTCTTCGAGTGCAAAGGCATGGTACTCGACTCCTTCTTCTTCAAAGTAAGAATCATGGTACTCTGGGTTGATAGGTTCTGGCATCTTTTCACAGTATTGCTGCCCTATTTAGACTATGTATTCTTTAGTGTCTTCGTCGTTCGGATATGTGGCATAACCGTCGACTGATGGTTGATATTGAGTATCGATCGATGCCAAAGGGTGGGATTCGTGTTTGTTCTGGTTAAAGTGACCGTCGACCAATGCCAAGTGTTGGGTGTCAATCGATGATGTGTCCGCAGGCTCGTTGTCTTGATCTTATTTGCAGAAGCATGTAGCAATCAAACCTGTATCATCACCCAATTCTATCTGAGTAGTTTTTTTCTTGACTTTAATATGTTCATAAAAGTTGTATGGATTAATCAAGGATAAATACAACCTTTTTTATTCATCTCGCATATAACTCCCACTGTTGCCATGAATGCTCTTTCAAGGAGTAAGGAAGAGTTCCAATCAATCTTTATATCCATCACATGGAAGTCTACTGGAACTAAGGCTATCCCTCCTGAATTCACTTTGGAGCAATCCAGAAAGGTGAATGAACCACTAGAAGGCTCCACTTTCAGGCTTAGGTTTTCTGCCATCACTCTAGGCATGATGCTAACTGCTGATTCAGTATCGCAGAGGGCGTTAGGATACTCGTGACCTTTGACGAAACATGGAATCACAAATTTCCCAGGGTCACTTTTCTTCTTGAGAGTAGTCCTTTGCTTCATCTTCTCTCTGAGGTCATTGAACATGCACTCTATATCCTTTTCTGTATCCTTGGATTCCCTGAAAACATCCACAATCTGAGTATAATATGCTTCATCAAATTGAGTATCTAAAGGAGTTTTAAAAACTCTTTTGGCAAAGCTATCCATCTCTTTGTCAGTTGCTTCTCTGCGAAGATGTTTGGGAATCTTCTTCTTCCTTCTGGAGTGACTTTTTGTTGTCATGGGATAAGGTGTACTGGCGTTCTGTTCCTGATTCTCCATCCTCGAATGTCTGACAAATAAGCTGTCACTCAGACTTGGTAACCGAATCGGTTCTATTGTTGGGGACTGTCGATCGATGCTAGCTTCTTGACGTCGATCTATGTTGGAAGATTCACATGAGGCAACCAATTTTGCAGGTTTCGTTGATCGACACCAATGCAAAATGTCAAAAGACATGGCGCTTTTTGCACAAAAATCTCCTTCCTGCAGCTGTTCGCTCTTCATTTCTTGCCAAAAGTCTTCATCAATGCATTTACGTGGTGCTTATGACTAGCTTCCCTTTTCTCCTTAATCAAGGCCTCATGTCTCTGAATGGCCTCACTTGTTTAGACCACTTGATTCTCCAACTTCTTGACATAAGTGTTGAGGTTCTCAAACTTGGTGTTGAGTTTGGTGTACGACAAATCTATCTTCCCATTGAAGTTCACAGTCATCTGTTGTTGCTGCTCCAATATCCTATCAACCATAGCTTCCAATTTGCTCTCCTGGGGCTTCTGCTGCTGTGAATTCTGATTGTAGTTACTCTTGTTGCCACCATAAGAGTTCTTGTTGTAGCTTGGATTTCCTTGTCTCTCATAACCTTTTCCACCAACAAAATTCACATCCTCTTCCTCGTCTTCTTCTTCCAGGGCTTTCACTTATTTCTTCTTGAGAAATTTTTGAACACTGTCCAACTTTTCTTTGATTTCATCTATATGTTCCTTGCTCAAAGATGGAGCTGATTTCTTCCTCTCATAGCCAGTGTTCTTGGTGCTATTGCTAGACGCCAAGTTCTCAATAAGCCTTGTTGCTTCTTATGGACTCCTCGTGCTGAAATTCCTTCACTAGCTGTGTCTAAAGCCACTTGGTACTACAAATCAATACTTCTGAAGAAAGTGTTAAGTAGATGCACTTCGTTGAAACCGTGGTGTGGGCAGTCTCTCTGGTAGGACTTGAATCTGAACCAAGCGCTTTTAAATGATTCTCCTGGCTCATGTGTGAATGTAGCGATCCTGCTCCTCAAGTATTTTGCTCATGCATCATCAAAGAAATTGCGCTGGAATGCATTCTTGATGTCTGTCCAGGATGTCAGAGATCCTGGTGGTAGTTGCTTAAGCCAACATGAAGCATCAGACGAAATCCCTTCTTGCATTTCCTCCCAAGGCAAATTAGGTCAAGGTAGATAGCTTATAGAGCAAGACGGTACATACTAACTTCCACCTCAAGCATCCAGATCGTTTCTTATCTTTGTCTCTTTTATTTCTCTTTGGTTCTTCATCTCAATTCTCTCCCTCAAGCTTGACCCAAGGTAATGGTCAAGCTTGGAACCATGAAAAACCTCCCTTATTAAAATCTTAGTGTGCAAAATCTAGTGGAACAAAAACACACCAAGAAAAAAAAGTAGAGATCTTGATGGCAAGAGGCTCGGTGAGAAGTGAGGTCTTATGAGTCCCAACTTATAGTGGATGAACTCACAGACTTTGGTGATTTTTGCTTTGGTGAAGATGTCAGCTAACTGGTCTTTACTTCTTGTGTAACTAGGTAGGATGATTTGCTTCTCCACAGCTTGTCTAACCTTGTAGCAGTCTCTTCAATGTCACTACAAAAAATGTTCGTTCTTAGCATAAAGAAACAGCTATTATATGCTATTGTTAGCGTTATTGAAACTGCTATGTCTGCCCCAGCAATAATAGATCCCTTATATGATAGCAGCTTTTTAAACGCTATTATATCGGGAAAATACGATATGATAGTTTTTAACTTGCTATGGTTAGTCAAACTTTATGACAGATTTTGTTTTGATTGTCATCATATGTTATCATAGTGATGTATCAATGCTATATCTATATCGATTATGTGCTATTAAAAAAACTGTTCATCGAAACATGTTTTATTGCAAATTAGATTTACATAAAAATAATATTCAATTTATATTTTCATTAATAAACCAAAATATACTTGCACCAATATCACAAACATGTCTTTATTTTCATCGACTCTTACACAAACATCATTACAAAATCAGAATTAAATATACAAAATACTATAGAAAACATAGGAACTAAATAAAAACCTTGAGCTCCCATTTCCTTCTTGGCCTTTGGCTTGTATCTCACGAGAAAGTGTAGGGTATGCGCCTTAATAATATCCTGAGTTGGTATTTCAAGAACCTGTAAAATAATCAAAAGGGTTCAGCTGAGGTTTTGAATTAAAAATAGATCTTACGCTCACTTAATAGTCTTTAATTTAAGAGATGTATTTTTACTTCTTCTTTATAACATACAAGTTAAGGAACATAAGAACATTTCAGAAATGTCTCACCTTAAGCTCTTTCCAATGTTTGTAAAGGATCAAATCTAATAAGAAACAGAAGAAAATTGATAAGAGGAGACACATCTAATATATGCTCAATGAAAGGAATTCCAGTGAAGCTACATCTAATATATCTTTTTCTCAAGGAAAGAAATTCCAGTGGAGCTATCTGAAACATAACCTTAAAGATGGACACAAAGAAGGTTCGGTCAGAATCTTACCTCAACAAGCTCAGCAAGAAGATGAAATGCTAGAGAGAAAACCATCTTTGTGTATCTTCCCTTAGAAAGCTTATCTTGCCTTAGAACATGCTTGATTAACTAGATGTATGATAGACTTAGATTCAGGAGAAAGCTGAAGACCTTGCCTTGTTTATACCTCTGTCTTATGACATCTGGATCAACAGAGAAAGGCCTCAATGTATCTAGCTTAGCCCACAAGCTTCTGAAGTTCCCAAAGTATTGATTAAACTCCACTTCTTCCTGGCTCAAGTTGTTGAAAATCTTCTTGACTTCAAATACTCTGCTCAGGTTAGAGAGATTCCCATATACAATTTGAAGACTCTCCCATAGATCTTTGGCAGTTTCACAATATGAGTAAGTTTCCAGGATTTATTCCGAGAGAGAGCTGTGAATGATCTCAAGTGTTAGCTGGTCTTCTTGAACCCACTTGTCTTCGTTCTTCAGGCCACTCTGTCTCCTCTTGTGTCATCCTCTTTGAAACTGTAGCCGTTATGATATGGCTGTCCCAAAGTCCATGACTTTCCAAAGTAACTCTGGCCACTCTTGACCATATCAGGTAATTAGAACCCTTAAGAGTTACTGGAAGAAGACATCCTATCTTCATTTCCATGGCTGGTTTTTTTTTTACCCACTGGACAGAAATATGGACTGATGGATAAAGAATTTATGAACTTTGAAGAAAGAATTGGAAAGTAATTTTTGAAATTAAAGATAGTTTAGGAACTTCGGGTAGAAGAGTGTCACGAATTTAGAAACTAAATAAAGAGAAAAAACAGAGTGTTTTCTTGATGAAAAACAGTAGTAAAAACCACAGTGAAATGGTTAAGATTTGCGGAATTTGAAATAGAATAGGGTCTCAATAGCTTAGTGCTCTGATACCATGAATGAATGAGAGAATTATAGGGGTTAATGTGAGAATAGAGAAGAACTCAGCAAGAACGTGAGAGATAGAGAGCAATTTTGTGAGGGAGAGAGAGAGAGACAAAATGAGATAGAGAGAACCAGAATAATGAGGAAATGATTCCCTAATTTGAAATGGTAACATACAACTTGCCTATATAGACAAACAAGACAAAGAAAAAAATAATAAAGAAAAGAATTCTGGCCAAGACTGAAAGGGACATGTCACCACAGCTATTTCCTTAAGGGAAACATGTGACTTTTGCCATTTAAATATTCATATCACTCCAGTCTTGCCTCCAACGGTCATCTCCACTTAAGAGTTCATCCACGTCGAGTTATAAACATCCTCCCTTGTCTTCCAAGGTAAGTTAGGTCTAGGAGGGTCCCTTGGAAGTCAAAGATTTTACGGAAAACCTTGTGAGCCAAGTCATGCACACATTGATCTTCTTCTACTCGCCTGATGTCTCTCTTCTCTTTATCTCTAACTCATATATTCATGTTACTGATTTATTCTTCACGTAAACAATGTTGTACTCGGTTTGTGATACCAAGATCTTGGTTGTCCTTCAGTCCGAGATGACCTTCTTGAGTCTTTGGACATTTCTAGGCTTTACCAAGTGCTCAAGACCATAGGAGGATGCATGTGGCCTCATTTTCTAGTTCTCCTTGAAGTAAAGCATTATTGACATCCGTCTGCCATAATTACCACTCTTGATTTGTTGCAAGAGAGAGGATGATCCGAATGGTATGCAGTTTGGCTACTGGTGCAAATGTGTCCACATAATCCTCTCTATATGTTTGAGTGAAGCCTCTTGCCACCAGTCTAGTTTTGTGCCTCTCCACTTTGCCATTTTCCAGGTATTTGATTGTGAAGATCCACTTGCTTGAGGCTGCCTTCTTGCCCTTTGGAAGCTCACTCTAATCCCAAGTGTCATTTGTAATCATGGCATGGTCTCATTTCCAACTGACCTTTTGCATTCATTAAGCTCCATTGCTTCTTCATATGAACTTGGAACATATCCTTGATACAGTCCACTGATGAATGCTTGATGTTCAACTGGGAATTGTCCAGTGAGCATACCACTGAAGTTGGATTAGCCACTGCTTGATTGTTGTAATAGACCCTTGTGTTCACCCAATTGGTGGGATCCTTCCTGATCCTTGTGCTTTTTCTTAGTCGCTGAACCTCGTCTTGTTCTTCTTCATGCTTTGTTTCTTCATTATCTTGAGCAGTTTCAGTTTCTTGATCTCCTATACCATTCTGATCATGAACTTCTGAACCAAGTTGTCTTTATGGTTTTTATTCATTTCTCCCTTCATGATCAGGATGAGTGACTTTTTCAGCTTTTTGTTCAGTCTCTTGAGCAGGAGTAGCTTCTCTATTGGTCTCATTTCCTTTTGATAGACTGATCCCAAGATTATCAACAGAATCAACGTCAGAAACCTACCAGAAAAATGCGCCCTTTGTGAAAGAAAAAGATAATATCTCGCAAAAAATGGAATGGGAAATATCGAGGTCAAATCTCGGTTGACCACAAAAGAACGGTTTGCATAAATGAGCCATCATGAAGAGTTTGTCTTAAGACCTCAGGTAAAAGTGTCCCTGAACGGCAATACGACGAAACGACTAGAAGACTCGATCATTCAACTCCCCGGACGGAGAAGTTTGCCGAGCAAGTCGAACGGGAAAATCGAACCACAAGAACCGACCAACTCGCCCTTTCGTCGAGTTGGACGGCACGACACGACCAACTCGCCCGTTCGGAAAGTCGAACCGATCAATCCATTTTCACCTCGTCCTCGTAACTCTCTCTTTCAAAACTTGATCGAACTTATCTTTGTTCCGTCTCGGTCAGGATTGACATTGGAACTTTACTGAAAGAACTCGTTTTCCCAAGAAAGGATCAGGCCGATCGTATGAGACGGTAACGGTTAAATAAACATCTAGAGTCACACGGCCCATACGAAAGATCCTAACTCTCAGATGACATCGTATTAGGAATGCTCTTTCGATAAAATCGTAAAAACGCGTAAGTCAAAAAACGACCCGAGAAGGTTTAAAACTCGGCTAAAGGCCCAATCGTGATTTATCAAAAATCAAGCCCAAACTTTGAGACGGTTTATCTTTTATTTTGGAGGAAGGGATAAATGTTACGTTCGAAAGATAAATGTCAAGATCGGAGGATAAATGTTAAGTTTCCGAAGATAATCATGAAGATCGAGGAAAAAAGGAAAATTTATGCGAAGCGAAAAAATTTGACCAGGCAGAAGGAGAAAGAGAAAACCGCATCTAGAGGAGTATATAAATACTTAGAGGGTGATGATGCAAGACACACGAAAATCACTACTCAGAGCAAATATAGCATAACACTTAGAGTATTTAAGCAAGTTTCCATTTTTGCTATTCGAGCTGCGACTCAACTAGGGTTTTCTAGTCTTAGGTTGTTAGAACTAGGGATCTCGCCGACAGCTCTAATAGCCAAGGCTCATATCCTGTTGTAAATGCTCATACGCAAATTCGGAATAATACATCTATTTTCTCTCTTTTTGATTCTTGCTTTGTTTTTTGATCTTTATTGCGTATTCTGACTGATTGGCGTGTTGTTTAGCAGATATCCAAAACCTCTGGGAAACTAGGGTTTACCCTGTGTTCCTAATTCAACGGAAATCGACAGTGCGAATTTCGGTTCCCATAGTTTGGCACTAGAAGGAGGGGGGTACGGATCAATCTAACTCTCAGCCATCAACGCTCAATCAAACCATGTCAGATATCAACAACCAAAAGCCTCATGACGACAACGCCGTCGACAAAAACGTCGTCGACGAACACGTTGAAAACACTCCAGCGATGAACGTCACTGCGGTTAAAGCCGAGGCAAACACCGCAGCATTCGAGAAGGTGAAGAAGATGTTCTTGAATTTTGAGAAGAAGTCGGCAGAACATGACAAGTTCATGCACTCTCTCGCTAAACAGGTTGAAAACCTCACAGCGATGAACAAGGCCATTTTTTCGCGTGGAACAACCCGAATCCGCGGAAGAAGACTCGACTTCGCAACACCTTTGGACCGGTCCGACAACGCGCAACGCAAACCGTCTGGTCAAAACCCTGACAAAGTGACCCCCGCGCCAACACGGAAAAAACCAGGAGATCTTCTTCCTATTGAGGAAGATAAAGAAGGAGTAGAAGTTAAACGCGTCGACGTGGAATCTAGCAGTCAGTTTGAACCTACAGACAAAGACGCAGACATACCTCTGCGCTGCACAAGGAGCCGGGCAGCTCGGGACGAATCCCAGTTCGACAACCCTATGAACAAAGAAGAAGAAGATATTTTCTGGAATGAACAGGAAGAACTGGCCGAGGAACAAACTCGGAGCACTCGCAGCAAATGCCGACAAAGTCAGAAATCTGCTAGCAAGAGTTCCAAAATTTGCGATCTCCGCGACGATCTCATGAAAATGGTGGTCGAAATTAGAGCGGTGAAGTCCCAAATCTATCCTCAAACAACACTCGATGTTCATAGATCGAGAAACCTCCAACGTGGACCTTTGGAGCTTTTCCCAGGGAGAGGACGAAACTCTCTGCGACTTCATAAACGGTTCAAAACCGTCATGGCTAGAGTCAGCGGGATAAGCAACAAAGTCGCGATAGATGCACTTCGGAAAACGTTCTGGTTCAAGTCGAAGTTCAGAAAGTGGATAACTCTGGAAAGCCACATACAATCCAAGACGCGCTTCACAAAGCCACGGATTACATCATCATCGAAGAAGAGACGAATGTCTTATCCTAGAAATGGAATCCAATAAAGAATGCGTCGAAGGATTTGGGGTCAGATCAGAAATTAAAAAGGAAAAACCCTCGAACGACAAAAACGTCCAGCGGGGAGACGAGGAAACGCAGGGAGCGCATAGCTACGCTATTAACTCCGGATCGGAGCAAGGACAGACGACGGGTAATACGTGGACCCAAAATACGCGGAAACTCGACCATTAACTACAAAGTTTTCGGCACGAGATTGGCCGCAAAGCTGCTCTCCGGAGAACTCTCTGAAGTCTCCAGCGTGAAAGATCTCATCCATGATTCAGATCGCCCCCTCCCCCACCCCCCCCCCCCCCCCCCCCCCCCCCCCCGAGAAATGACAGGACTTCTCAAATGGAGAAACCTTCCCAAGGGGACCAATCGATAGAAAAGCACGGCAGAAGGCAGGATGAAAAGGGCAACGACAGCAACCGTCGCAGGGTAAATATGATCATCGGAAATTCTGCAGCGACACCGTCTCGGCCATCAAAGCTTATCAGCGCACGGCCGAGACAAGCACAAATTTTCCAATCTGGCCCGTGATCAATGTCACTCTGAAAGGAGCAATCACTTTCAACGAAGAAGAGGCCGGAGGAATTGATCAGCCACACTGTGATCCAATCGTAATCGATCTTGTAATAAGAGATCTCGAGGTCGCAAGGGTTCTCATCAACACCGGAAGCACGGTTAACGTCATCTTTCGCGACACTCTCGAAAGAATGAACAACGGGTTAGGCGAAGTTGTTCCATCACCAAAGCCGCTAACCGATTTCTCTGGCATAACCTCAATGACCCTCGGATCGATAAAATTACCCGTTGCGGCAAAAGAAGTCACAAAGATTGTCGATTTCGCAGTCGTTGACAACCCGACATTCTACAACGTTATGATGGGCACGCCTTGGCTAAACGCCATGAAGGCATTCCCCTCGATTTATCACTTGGGCGTTAAGTTCCCAACTCATAACAGGATTGCCGTGATTTGGGGCTGCCAGAAGCAGTCTAGACGCTGCTTCTTGGCCGATCACAAGCTAAGACAAATCATGAACACCGCGATGGAAAAGACCAAGAGCCGAAGATATCCCGGGCATTATCTGAAAGTACTTCGGGCAAGGGCGACCCAGAACCGTCGATTCTAGCAACAGCCAGAGAACAACCAGTTCCAGTGCCCAACGTGTCAAGTCCATCAAAGAAGACAAGTCCAACAGAATACATCGACCAAGCAACTGACGTAGTCGAGACAAACACAACGACCGAGTAAACAAACTCGCCTAAACAAGCAGAACTATGAGATGGCTTGATCCTCGAAAGAGGTACATAGGCAGCTCGTCAAAAGACGAGTTCAGCTATCCCCCTCTCTAAAAAGGAGGGGAAGTGGGTACATATACGAACACTCGTATATTTCCACATTTATAAATAAAAAAATTTCATTGTACTCGAAACTTTCAAAACTTTTTTGGCAATAAAAACTTCTTTATAATTGCCTATCATCCCGAAAAGAAACACTCTATTATACATCCATACACGAGCAAAACAATTATCGCACCATCCCAGAAACTTGCAAAAAATTGTTCTGCCTCGAAACGGATCAACTCCACACTATCTCGGTCGAATCATCAATTTTGATTCCTGAAAAAAGCATGAGACCCTAGTCCCATATACTAGAAGCATTACTCACGCAAAATAAATTTTCAAAAAAAAAGGCGAGACGTCGTTTGCATTTTTGAGAACACACCCCCAGTCCATTTGCAACTACAAAACACTCGGCAATTGGCCCCGCCGAGCACTTTAGCCGTCTTAAAAAAACACACCAGGTCCGTCCTAAGGACAGATCCTCACACGTCCGACTAGGATAAACAGCACGCTATAAAAGAAATCCAAAATTTTTGCCAGCACTTTTGGGAGACTTAAAATTTGTCCCTCCAGAGGTGCTCGACTCCGACCAGACAATTTCTATAAGCCGAGAACCAATCGTGGACTTTAAATCGAAATGGAGTCAGGTTAAAATCAAAACAGGCAAAACGAGAGCCGATTAATCATCGCAAAGCCTTAAACCGGAAGTAAACCTAGGTTTTGCCCTAAACCCAACACACTAGTCTCTAACGTCTCAAGGCATGATATCAAAAAGATATGAGATCCTAAAATAAAGTCTCTTCATCCATATCTAAACGTTCTCAAAACTTCGAAAACTCCTCGAACATCTCGCACGAACAACGAATAGGATGATCCGCAAAAAGGGAGAAAGTCGAGATGACAACTCGAGTTTCCATTCTACACTAAAACTATTCCAAACATCTTTTTAAACACCAACTTATCATAACAAGAGTTATTCGAATAAACGCTAATAAAAGATAAGGACTAAGGGCCACACTCGGCCAGTCCCGCTACATACGACCATAGTCGGCCAACAACGAACGAAATAGAAACATACAATAATGCAGAAGAAAGCTTTCTCGAATCAGTCGCGACCTCGCGATTACTCATAAAAATCAAAGCACCTGGTCATCGATCTACCGAGCGAATAGTCGTTGACGTCCAGAGGAGCCGTCGGCTAGTTTACCTCACCTGTCTCGCCGGCAGTCCCCTCCTCAGCCTCCTCTGTGTCGGGATAAACGGGAATGGGGACCCATTGTTCCCAAATCCTCTCCTCGATTTGAGGAATCGCAAAGTCCCTATTCCTCTCGTTCATGCGCCCGGTCTGCCTCGCATATTCGGCGCGAACGAATAATCAGGGGCATGCGTGAGGTATAGTCCGCCCACAACAACGTGACACTTTCGATAATCCCTGAAGTCCTTATAACCCTTCATAAGCTCCTCGATTTCATGCGAGAAATTTTCGCGAGGGATCTTCATGACTTCAGCCATTTTTCTCTTCCCTCTCATGTAAGCGTCATCACGACCGAATCCCTCACACGACGACGAGAACTTTCCAACTCATCTCTCAGACGAGAAATCTCATTGTTGGCTGTCTCAGCCTTGAACTGTGCCATGCGTGCCTCCTGGCAGCTCCCATCAAGTGCTCGGTTTATCATAAGGAGACCCTGTGAAGTATCTCAAAGTTAGGAGACCCCGTTGACCATTCTTGACGCCTGGGTAAACTCCGGGGTCTCCCTAGACCCACCTACGCCCGGAGGATAGTCAAAATCAAGCAGCTCATCGAAATCGCCATGATCACCACTACTCCCACCTACTTGACTATCTAATTAGTCTCTTAGTATATTGTCGGAGGAGCACCGCTCGTTAGCTGCTTCATCCTTGACGATGATGTGTTTATTCTTGTGAGTCTTCGATCTTTCCTCTTTTGTGCGAACTGCCCACGGAACCAATCCGTCATGGTCTCCTCCGACCCTTCCTCTACCGGCAGATCTGACTAGGGGCAAGAACGGTGGAGAGCAACAGCGCGACGGACCCTTTTCGGGTTAAACGTTTCCCAAAAACACCGGCGACCTCAAAGAAAGTCTCGGGTAATATCCAGACCATCCGGACTCGTAGGGAAAATATTAGTCTCTAAAAATAAAATGTAAGCAAAATATATTAGAGATCGAACGTCACCGAAACAAAAAAAAAAAGAGAGAGAGGGGGCGACACTTGATCAAAGATACCTTTTAGACCCCATCTAATCCTAAAGATGGAGAGGCCATTTGCTTATACAGACGCATAGTTAACGCGGACAAAAAAGCAGTGCTTCCGCCATTCATGATAGTTCGACACGAATTCCCTTATGATCGTCATCCCCGACCGAGGCCTCAACTAAATTATGGACGACTTCTCGGCCGATTTAAGCAAAGCGTCGAGATGTTTGGCATCAAGGGTCATACCTAATTCATAAGTCAGCAAAAGAATCCTGACAAAAGAATCCACACGAGTTTATTTGACTAATAAATATCTTGGAACAGTCAAGAAGTCGCACTTCTCGGGAATAGGAAACCACAAATGGCACTGCATCAGGTACGCCTCATAGCAAATAAAGTAACCTCAGGCGGAAACTCAGCGGCCTCTCCAGCCTTCGGAAGACAAAAGTCGACTGATTCAGGAACTCGGTAATGGCTCTGAATGGCAGCAAGCCCGTTCGGACATCTTCTGCTGCGAACACCATCTACGGGGTTGGCTTGAAACGGAGGCAAGGCCTACGTACCAGGTCTGGGAAGTTTCACTTCTCCCTTGGCTGCTCAGTACACCTCGGCTTCTTCAGAATCAACCGAGTAAGCTGAGAATTCCACATTTGGCACAACATCACTGCGCTGCGAGCTGGAACCATCAGGGACAGAATGTTCGTTACGAGACTTTGAGGAAACCTTTTTTCTCAAGACATAACTTTCTTTTTACCAAAGGAGGGAAAGAGATGAGGAAATCTTTTGAATCTTGAAAAAGTTTGTGGAAATGTGCAACTGAAGAATTTGTAAACCAACTCCACATACTTATAGAAGAAAGGATTCACTATTTCACTTCCAGGCTTTTAACGTTGAATTCCGCCTAATTCATCCAATATTCCTGAAAAACGCTCGCAAGAACATCTCAATTTTGACGAGCTGGGGGGCTAACTGTTGTGGTCAAAATCGGTTACGACGGAATCAGAATAAAAACCTACCGGGAAAATGCGCCCTTTGTGAAAGAAAGAGATAACATCTCGGAAAAAGGAAACGTAAAAAATCGAGGTCAAATCTCGGTTGACCACAAAGGAATGGTCTGCATAAATGAGCCATCAGAGTTTGTCTTAGGACCTTGGGTAAACGTGTCCCCGAACGGCAATACGACGAATGACTAGAAGACTCGATCATCCAACTCCCCATATGGAGAAGTTGGCTGAGTAAGATGTCCAGCTCGTCGAATGGGCTTATCGAACCACAAGAACTGACCAACTCGCCCATTCCGCGAGTTGGACCGGTTCAACTCCCCAAACAGGCGAGTTGGCCAATGCAGGCCGACCAACTCGCCCGTTCTGCAAGTCGGACCGATCAATCTATTTTCACCTCGTCCTCGTAACTCTCTCTTTCAAAACTTGATTGAACTTATCTTTGTTCCGTCTCAGTCAGGATCGACATTGGAACTCTACTAAAAGAACTTGTTTTCCCGAGAAAGGATCGGGTCGAAAGTATGAGACGGTAACGGTTAACTAAACATCTGGAGTCATACGGCCCATATGAAAGATCCTAACTATCAGAAGTCTACGTCTTAGGAATGCTCTTTAGATAAAATCATAAAAACACCTAAGTCAAAAAACGGCCCGAGAAGGCCCAAAATTTGTGACGGTTTATCTTTTATTTTGCAGGAAGGGAAAAATGTTAAGTTCGGAAGATAAATGTCAAGATCGGAGGATAAATGTTAAGTTTCCGAAGATAATCATGAAGATCGAGTAAAAAAAGGAATATTTCTCCGATGCGATAAATTCGATCAAGGGCAGAAGGGGAAAGAACAAACCGCCTCTAGAGGAGTATATAAGGACTTCGAGGATGATGCAAGACACACGAAAATCACTACTCAAAGCAAAGATAGAATAGCACTTAAAGCATTTAGCCAACTTTCCATTTTTGTTATTCGAGATGCGACTCAACTAAGGTTTTGTAAGCTTAGGTTGTTGGAACTAGGGATCTCGCCGACAGCTCTCATAGCAAAGGCTCCTATCCTGTTGTAGACGCTCATCGCAAATTCGGAATAAGACATCTATTTGCTCTCTTTTTGATTCTTACTTTTATGATCTTTATTGCGTATTCTGACTGATTGGTGTGTGGTTTAGCAAATATCCGAGACCTCTGGGAAACTAGGGTTTACCCTGCGTTCCTAATTCAACGGAAATCGACAGTACGAATTTCGGTTCCCACATAGCTCATCTGAATTCTTCTCAACATATAATCATTTCCCTTCCATAAACTTCACATCTCTAGATACAAGTACTCTTCTTGATTCAGGATTGTAGCAATTGTATCATTTCTATGTGGAAGAGTATCCTATTAACATACACATCATGCTCTCTGCTTCTAGCCTGTTCTTTTTCTCCCTTGGTATCAGCCCGAAGCAGACCCATCCAAAAACTTTGAGGTGATGAAATAGATGGTCTGGTTTGGTTCAACACCTCATATGGAGATATTCCTCATTACCTTGGTACGGATCCACTTGATTAGATAACATTCTGTAACCACAACATCACTCCAGAATAGTTTAGGAACATTTGCATGGAACATCATCAATCTAGCTACCTCCATTAAGATGTCTATTCTTTTTTTTCAGCCACTTCATTTTTCTGCGGAGTATAAGGAAAACTTGTTTGGTGGACTATGCCATATTTTGCTAAATGATTCTTGAATGAATGGCTTGTATACCCTCTTCCACTGTCTGACTTCAATACCTTCACATTAGCCTTGAAAGGGTTAGTGACATAAGACGTAAAGTTCATAAAAGCATCTAACACATGATCCTTATAAGAAAGCAATGTAAGCAAAGTGTACTTTGATTTTTCATCTATAAAAATGACAAAATACTTGTGGTTATCCCTAGACATACATGGAGAGGTCAAAACATCATAATGAACTAAGTCAAAGCATTTCTCATAGATGGTTACTGATGTTGGAAACACAGATTTGCATTTTTTCCTAAGATGCATGCTTCACATCTTAAGTGGCTCTATTGCACAAGAGTTTGGATGTCCTAACCTAGCATGTCAAGTAGTGCTATCACATATACTGGTACTTGTCATGCATAAAGGAGTAGAGAAGGAGGATAAGGAGCCTTAGTATTTTGGAGATGGTACAAACCATCTTTGTTGTTTCCTTCTCCAATCACCTTCCATGTCTTAAGGTCCTGAAACTCAACATTATTAGGCTAAAAACAACTTAACAATTCAGGTCAACCGTTGTTTTTCCCACTGAGAGGAAGTTATATGTAAAACTAGGCATGTAGAAGGTAGTGGATTCCCTATCAAACAACTTAAGGTTCGCTATTTCTTCTATATTTACCTTATCACCATTTGATACTACTACATTCCCTAAAGCATGCCTAACATTACTAATTAGATTCTTCTCATGAACCATATGATGACTAGCTCCATAATCTACTATAATTAGAGTAAATACAAGGGAATGTGTACCAGCCTTCATTGAGGAGATAATGGCTTTGGTAGCTTTGATTAAAGGCTTAATACCATTCATTCTGATGGACAATCATTGATCATTGCCTTGTTCCACAATTCTCCTCCATTAGAGTCACTTAAGAAGGTGAGTAAATGGATGCACCCTTAAGAGTCTGCTGCTCATCCTCCTTGAGTTTCCTTCCAACAAGTTTATTATCAAACCAGTTTTGCCTGGTACTCTTCCTGACATGTTATTTCTTGATCGTCTTGTATCTAGGTACCAGCACCATATTTCCTTTCGTGCTGCTCAAATCTTTTATAAGAAGTTTTGGCTTCCTTTCCCTTTTAAAGAGAAAGTGAGATACTTGTTCTCTTTGAAAAAGAGCACACACACCTTCAAGGTTAGAGCGCTTGTCTTCTCTCAGAATATGCTAGATTAAGTGATTGTAGGATGGATTTAGGTTCAAGAGAAGGATGAAGACCTTGTCTTGTTAATATATTTCCTTGATGATCTCCAGATCCAAGGAGAAGGGTATGAGCACATCCATCTCTGCACATAAGCTTCTGAACTTACCAATATACTAATCGAACTCCATTTCCTTCTAACTCTGGTTGTTGATAATCCTCTTGACTTAAAAAATACGGCTTAGGTTGGGAGATTCCCATACACTGTTTGAAGACTCTCCCAAATATCCTTGGAGGTTTCAAAATATGAGTAAGCCTCCAAGATTGATTCTTAGAGAGAGTTGTGGATGATCTCAAGTGCTTGTTGGTCTTCTCTGACCCACTTTTCTTCATGCTTTAGGCAATCACCTGACCATCCTCTTGAGTCATCCTCTTTGAAGAATCAGCCTTCATGATATGGTTGTCCCAAAGTCCATGATTCCCAAGGTAACTATGGCCACTCTTAACCATAGTAAGTAGTTAGTACCCTTAACGGTTGCTGGAATCAAGCTTCTCCTTTCTATTTCCATGGTATACTTTGTTTTACCCAATAGATAAAGCTATTTTCCAATGGGTAAAGATGAATAACACAAAATTTAGAACAAGAAACATAAAGATTAGGGCTGAGACTTTTAACCGGAACCGTTTACCCGAACCGGATCCGACCCGAAATGGACCGGTTCGTTACGGTCCTAGTCAATTTACCCGATGGATATCAGTGGTGATTATCCACGGGTATCGGTTCGGTTTCGGTTTTTACCCGGAACCGAACGGGTACCCGGTTAAACCAAATCTTATGCTTAAAAACATACATTTGTATCTTCCGAGAGTCAAACCCGAGTTGGATGGACGAAATAATAAGTGTAATACCACTAAGCTACTTCAACATCTTTGTATTTAACTACACATTATTAATATATATACAATTTCGATTAATTTTTTCTTAAAAATAATAAATAAAATAAAAATTTATATGTAAATTATTTATTTTGTAAATATATATGATTTACATAATAAACGGGTACCCAGAACCGACCGAAACCGGTGGTACCTGATCCGAAACCGAACCAAAATTTGTTAAGTACCTATTGGGTATAGATTTCATTTAACCAAAAAAACCGGACCCGATCGGATCCTACCCGAACCCGACCCAAATATTCGATGTCTCAGCCCTAATAAAGATATTTTAGGATAAACAGGGAGGTGAGGAGAGCTTAGATGCTCTAATGAAGATTCTCTGATAATAGAATGAGGAGAAAAGATAGTTTCGAGAGGATAAACAAAGTAGACCAGAATAAAATATAATAAATGGAAAACTGAGTAAATGGAAGAATAAAATAGGTTTTACAGAATGTAAAGGGGTTGAAGAGCTTAAAGTTCTGATACCCTGTTAGAATTATGAAGGTATACGAGATTAGAGGAGAATAGATATGTTACTGGTGAGATTATGTGAAGACCAATGAAGAACAGAGTAATAACAAGAGAGTTTGATTTTGGACAGTGTAAGAGAGAGGGAGGAGAGATTGTGACGAATTTGGAGAGTTTAGAGAGAGAAGGGAGAGTATTCTCCTTGCTTGCATTCATTCGGAGATTTTACATTATATAGAAATACAAGAAACAAAAGAAAACAATAAAATAAGGACTCTAGACCACATGGATAATGACAGGTCATTACAAACTCTATATCTTAAGAGAGACATCTGACCCTCTCCATTTGAATACAAACTGGTCAAACAAAGCTCCAAAAGTATCCTTGCCCTCTTCTGGTCAAAGAAACAAATCCCTCCTTGCCTTTCCTCCCAAGGCAAGACTGTATAGACTAACTTCCACCTCAAGTATCCAGAGCATTTTTTTCTCTTCGTCTCTTTTATTTTTCTTTGGTTCTTCATCTCAATAATCAGTTCTCTGAAGAGTCGAGCAAGTGTACTTCTAAGTTCCTTCGAATGAGAATTCTTGAGAATTATGGATAACATGATCTTTTGAATTCCTCGAGTCTATAATCCTCCTTTGGACAATGATGATGGTTCTGCAATGACCATGTTGTTACATCTTTTAATTTGTGTTCTTTCCTATTCGGATGTCGAATCATCTCTATTGTGGTGGGCAACTGCTTCTCGGCCTTTAGGTCGATCAACATGAGATCATTCCTGGCACATTTAATGATTGTTTTTCTTGCTCGTACTCCAGATTTTCTCACTTTTGTCAGTATTCTGTTTTGGTGGAACGGTTGTCACCACTCCATTTTTCAATGTCGATAAAAGATTGTCATGGAATTGTTTGAACTCTTTGGTTTTGTGTCCTTTTTCTTATGATAATTATAGAACTTGGTTTCATCATAAGTTTGAGGGGCTGATCCATCTATCTGCATGTCCTACACGCTCCATGGTCTCTCTGGTGCGATCACAGCCAAGTCAATAGGATCGTTCTCAGCAACCGAGTAGAAATTAGTCTTCCTATTATCTTGATTGTTGTAGGAAGAATGTTGTCAAGTTTCTTGGTAAGTATATGCCGATTTTGTGGCGAGCATCTTCAATGTGTTATGCCTTATTATGTAAGTGTCCTTATCTCCCTTCATCACGATGAAGCGATTAGCATGATGAAGTTTAACATATAGGTCATCTCGAAAGGGGGAATGTATCCAACGTATGTTGAGGAGAGCTTCTACTGTTGTGGCGTCTGGAATGTGCACTTTGGACAACACAACTTTGAATTTTCCCGTGAAATGTTTTAGCGATTCGTATGCGCCTTGTAACATATTCCATAGATCAGTTGCTGAGGCTCCCTACCGGATTAACATGAAATAGTGTTTGAGGAACTCGGTGGACATATCACAGAAGCTGTCGATGGAAAACTCAGAGCGCCTAGAAACCATGTCAGAGCCGGTTTGTTGAGGCTTTCTACAAACAATTTACGGTATTTGGCATCTTTCTCCTCGTTAGTTAAGTGTGCTCGTCTCATGGCTCTGTTTAATGCAGTCATATGATAGCTAGGATTGAATTCTCTTGGGAAGAATGAAAACCTCAACTTGTCCATGTGGCGAACCTTGATATCAGTGTTCTTCTTTGTGAAGGGAGTCTTTAGTGTTGCGACAAGGAAACATTCAACCTTATGAATCTTTGAAGAAATGTCTTGTATCATTTTCTGGAGAATAATGATTTGTTGGTTTGATCGGCTCCTTTAACTGCCGAGATATTTGTTTGGAAGAGTTGATGTCTCGCTGTTGCAGGTTCGTTGTCACCAGTAAAATGTAGCACAACGGCAGCGGCAATGACATCAGTGCGTGTATTGGTTACTTTATTTGAAGCATCTTGTTGATTAAGACGTTCCATCAAGTTCTTCAACATGGTAATCATGGTGGCGAGGTCTGTTGTCGATAGGTAATTGTAACATCCATATTCTGAGGACTGAGCTGGAACAGTCCAAGGACGGGTAAGCTAGACTGATGATATATCATGGATTTTACCACCTTTAGGCCATGTTATATGTTATTTTTTAGAATCAATAATATGGTTTTGGAGTAAGTTTTAGAGTGTTTTCAAAGTTCAGGTACGTTCTAGAGAACTTTGGTGATTTTGGAGCTTTTTGAGGTGCAGAAGTGCGCAGGCGCGTCAGAATTTTAGCGATGTATGGATACCTTTTCACCGTTGGATTGAGCCCATATTTTGGTAAACGATAGATCTTTGAGTTAGCTTTCCAATTCCACCAGTTAGCGGTCAATCAGCATCATGTAGCAAACGTTATGCTTGTTTTACTGAAGAAGGATCATACTGCCTCGCGAGAGGAAGCTCTCAATAAATATGAATGAGTGTCGATCGACGGCACAGCCTAGTGTCGATCGAAGGTGTTGCCAGAATGCGATCTGAGTATATTTCAAGATCGAATTAAGCCCAAAAGCTACCATAATTTACCAGAATACCCATGGACAACTCTATTTATGTGTGTTTCTAAGCCATTGTTGACGGTTATGCTTAGAACGCTTTCTACGCTTTATTTTATTAATAGTTATTAGGTTAGGAGAGAAGAGAGGGACTTCTTCAGAGTCATATTGGAACTCCTTTGGTTTTATTAATGATTTCTATTTCATATTTATTCATCTATGATTTCTTTGACAAATTTCATGTCTGAGTAGATCTGCTAGCTTTCGGTTTTCTAAGGTTTTGATGGATTAGCTAAACAATAGAATTGCTAGGCTGTTTATTGTATGTTTCAAAGGTCTCTTCTTGTTGCTTGCTTCTAGAGTAATTAACTAGAAATCTGATCATAGGATAGTTAGGCGCACGCGAGAGCATGGACTATTACCTGAATTGAATCTTGTTGAGCTAGGTTGTTAGATACATGCGAGAGCTGGTTTAATTAACTTAGTGAACATATCGAATTAGGTTGGATTGCTTGACTTAAGCAACCATCAATCAACGCTAGTCCAATAGCATCGATCAACGGTCCTTCCAAGTTCATATACGAGAATTGGAACAAGAACTTAGTCAATAGATTAGACTCGCAGCTTGGGTTGTCTTTACATTAACAATCGAGTTCTAGGATTGATACCCTCTATTCTCTATATTCCACTTCTTGAAACCCTAAGTCTAGCACACATCCTTCCATCAAACAATAAACTCCTTGATTTACTTGCTACTCTATATATTATCTGACCTAGCATAGTCTGAAACTCAAGTCTATTGTGTGAGATATTGAGTCTCCGTGGCTACGATCCTTAAGTATTTACAATCGATCTCTTATTTGAGAGAGTTGCTCTTGGAGTAATTTGAGCACATCAAATTTTCAATAGTTTTCGGTGACTCTGGTCACCATTAGATTAGGTTTAGGATTTTGTCTAGTTTTTTTATTTTTATTTTTACTTACTCTACTCTTCTTTTCTTTTGTTTCATGTACATATATCTTAGGACCTAGAAGCAATGAGAAGAGGATTTTTGGACTCTACGAAGAAGGAGTCTATTGATTCACGCACGATCCATAAGTCTAAGAGGGCAGTCGACACCCTCCAAGCAGCGATCAATAGTGAAGAGAACCAAGTATCTATCGACACCAACACCTCATCGTCGATCTATACGAACACTATGACGTCGGTCGACATCAACTCCTCGGTATTTATTGATACTACTTGCGATAAGACAGAGGAAATCAAAGTTCTAATACTTGAGTATGATAAGAATGAGATCTTGCGAGACGAAGAAGTTCGCGCTCACAATAGCACAAGACAAATGGTTCATACAGGAGGCTGTAGTCTCTGATGCAATGGCTTTTCTGGAGATGAAGACTTTGAGCTACGCCCTATCTCGAACGATTGGTTAGGTCAAAACCTTTTTCAAGGCCTTCCTTACGAGGATCCAAGAAAACACATCGAAGTTTTTATGGATAAAATGGTGGATACTGAGAAGTATGGGTACTCTAAAGAATACTTACTCTGCAAGATTTTCCCTCACACTCTCTATGGGAATGCATCTAGCTGGCTTGGTCAACTCCAGCCAAGATCTCTAACCTGCTGGGAGGATATTGAAATAGCCTTCCTCTACAAATTTCTTGAAGATGCTGAAGCAACTAAATAAAGGAAGAATAATAAAAGGTCGGACAGGCTAACTGAAGTTTGGCAGAAGAAGAGGGGCGAACTGAACACTCATGCCAAGAAGCAGGATACACGAGAGATTGAGATGGAATTTATGTTGATGTACATCATGGATTTGAGAGAGCCAAGAAGAGCAGAAGAATCTGATATTAGTAATCCGACCTCAGCATCAATCAACACTAAGACCGCAACGTCGATCGACACCATGACCCCAACATCGATCAACACCATCACCTCAGCATCGATCGACACAAAATCCTATTGTCGATCAACATCTACCAAAACCCCTGAAAGATCGAGTTGTCCTCGAGACATTTCAGACCCAACACTAAGGTTTGATCAGTTGATTATAGAGGATTTCTTGGAGCTACATGATGAGAAACAACCTGAAACTTTGGTTCAGGACTTAGAGATGAAGCTTGATGACGATCAGCACACTTGGGGAAAAGATCTGGAGACTTCACCAAAGGCTAATGTCGATCTATACCCGCCTAATGATATCAATTGATTCCCACCTGATGCTATCGACCGACACCGCCCACCCAACATCGATCGATACCCACCGTTGGACGAGCTGCCAGGATATACAGTTGAGCTGGAACCGATTTAGGAAAGAGTGCACAAGTCTGAGACACCACATCTTGCTTGTCCCTAAACATCAGAGACCATAGAAGAAGTTGATGGGTTTCACAAAAGAGTGAAGATGATACATGATCCTGTGAAGATTGTGGTTCCATGCGCTGTATTTGAAGCTGAATCTCCTATCCCACCAGATAGAAGTGTGCATCTAGGTTCCTACAATGGGGTATTTGATGATCATCAGCATGCAATAGATTCTCAGTGATGGTTAAGATTTACAAGGAAAGTCGACAAAGGCCGAACAGAAGCAGTATTTAACGACATCAACAAGCATGCATCGATCGACACTACTACTTCACCATCGATCTATACCCATCGCGTATCAAAGCAAAATGAGTTTGAAGTGTGCCAAAATCTTATTGATGAAGGCAACCACATAAGATCAAACAAGTCTAGGGAAAGAAAAGGAGGAATTGGAAGAAGAGAAAAAGGATTAGCGATCCACAATTGTCACTGATTCTCCACTTCTCAGATGGTGTCAGGAAATACAGAGTGCGCAAAAGTTGCTTCTCACAGCTGTTTGCAACGCTTCGAGCAATCCTTTTTTCAGAGAAAATAGAGAAAGGAGAAGAGTCTATGGAGTCTTTCACAAAAAAGTGTGACAAAGCTGAAGATAGTGGACATTGGGAATTGTCTTGGAGAAAGTTCTCAATTTCATCTGGACTGAATCAGAGTTCCAAAATGTCAAGCTAAAGACTATAACCAAGCACTGAGTGAGAGACAAACCACTGTTTAGTAAATTTTAAATTTTGTTTTACTTTCATTTATTACTGATTTTTTGTTTTTACTTTATTTCAGGTAAAAAAAGATACGAGGAAGATAGTCTTCACATAGCACTAACCGATACCTGATCAATGTCGATCGATAGAGGAAACCAAGCATCGATCGATCGCCACTTAAATGTGTCGATCGATGGTCACCATCAGCAAGCAGGTATATCATTTTTTCTTGTTAATTTTTTTCCTTGTGATTTATTTATCTTAACCAAACCAGGACGGGATAACACTAGTGACAGTGTTATTTAAGTCTGGCGAGGTTCGTTGATGCTATTTATTTCTTTGAGCTTTTATTTGCTATATCTATATAAGTTTTTTTTAAATAATTGAGTCAAGAAGGGGATTATGATCTGATTTATAATTTTACTTGTTCACTAACCACTCTATAGCACTATTCTTAGACTTGTTGCTTGCAAAGATACTAGAGATACCAAGTGGATCATCATGTCACTATATCACACTTGCTTAGAAATTTTGTAGTAACCGTAGCTAACCTCCAACCTAATATTGACTTATTGCTTGCTTTTGGGTTTAAGATAGGGAAAATCGCATTTTTAATCATGAAGTTGGCAAAAGTTTGCAGTTCAAAGTTTAACACTAACAGTTCAAACCACCAAACTTATCTTTGTAACACATTAAACATCCAACTTGCCAGTCGTCATCCTGCCGTCATTAAACTTAACGGAACAATAAACACCGTTAACAGAAGTGATCACAGACGTTTAGATTCAATTAAACGGGGTTAGTTTTATACACGTTGTAGATCTGGTTTCTGGGCTATAAAAATGAGAACCCTAAATCAGTTTGGGAATTAGGGTTAGTGAGAGTGAAACTCAAAGAGGTCTAAGAATTGGAGAATGTCTCAGAGTCTTAATTCGCAGAGTGAAATTTCATCAGCCAACGATGGTGTTGGTTGCGACTGTAACCGGCCAGCAAAGGTCGTAAGAGCTTGGACCCGTGAGAATCCAGGTCGGAGATTCTGGAGCTGCAGAGGGCGTCGTGTTGCAAACGGGTGGGATTCCTGCAACTTCTTTCGTTGGCGTGATGTGGAGAAACCTTGTGGATGGCAGAATCTTGCATTGTTGGAAGCCAGAGACATAATCCGAGAGCAAAAAGAAGAGCTTTCAAGTTTGAGGGAGACGGTAAGACTTTCAACTCATGGTTGTGATAACTCGGAAATCTCTAGTGACTTAACTGAAAGAATGAAGGAAAAGAATGAAGAATGGAAGCTTTGAGTAGAGAGATATTGATTATGAGGGAGAGGACTTCGGTTCTTAGAAATGTTCTTGTGGCTTCTTCGATAGGTTTTGCTGTGGTAGTTGGAGGAGTAATGGTGATTTCCAAGTATTGATGTTGTTTGTTCGATTTCTACTACTCTGTTATTTATGCTATCGGTTGTAAGACTTATTTTGTCTATGTAAGACATGTTTGTAAGACTTATGTTTCTTTAACTCTCGGTTTGTAAGACTTGTGTTTGGTAAGCCTTCGGTTTGTAAGATATGTTAATGTGACTTGTGTTATGCTTCTACTATCAGTTATTATTGTTGTAGTTGAATCTAATGCTGTGAAAAGAACAAAGAAACCTTGGAAACAAGAAAAACATCCATAGTATTGTCAAACAATCCATACAAAAGCCGATCAAAGCTAAAACAAAGTACCATAGTGCCGATCAAAGTTAAACAACGTACCATTGTAAACCAAAGCTAGCTAAACAAACGGAAACAAACTAGCTGAAACACAACGAGATCAAAGCTAAACCAAAAACAATCTTCTTAACCCTCAGAAGGAAGCTGGTTATTTTTGTCTTGAGGAGGTTGTATGTTTGGGTCTTGTGGATGCTCTCTGTCAGATCTATCATAGACCCGACCCCCGAACACTTCAAATGGTCGATCAGTGAAAGGGCTCCAAAATGTCCCAACACCGTATGGTATGTTTCCGGTTTTCCTTATCTTCAGTGGTCTTCCCGAGAAGCCTTCTTCACATGTGGTTTGATCTGATTAAGTTGAGGAGCACTAGAACTTACATCAACGTCGCCAGTTACATTGGATTGTACAGGCTGAGAGCTGCTTGTTGTGGCTGGAGTCTTCCTTTTTCCTCTTGGTTTTGGCGGTAGTGTAGGATGAATCTAAAACACAAAACCAGAAGAAAATTGTATGACAAAAATGAGAGAAACATAAGACAAAAGCAAGTAAGTACCTCATCTGGGTTCTTTCGAGGATGACCGCGTCGGTTCTTTGGTCCTTCCACAACCACTGAGTCATTCTTGCATCCTCTTGAGTTATGTCCTGCTTGCTTACATTTGCTACAATGAGGAATACGTCCATGTCTAGTTACCTTTCCAGCATTTCGCAGATCTACAAATGGTTTTTTCCTGTCCCTAGTCTTTGGACGACCTCTTGGTTTGCGAAACTCAGGTATTGCTATTGGTGTCTTATAAGTCTTCTTCCAGAACTTGTCTCCATTCACTGGTTTGATGTTTTCCTCATAAGTCCTTTTCAAGACATCTGTGTAGTAGTACTCAGCCACATATCGAATTGGATCATCTTGGTTATCATCTAGGACACAAACAGCATGTTTGCAAGGTATACCAGTTAGATCCCATTTCCGACAAGCGCACTGGTAAGTGGATAAATTCACAGAATAGCCGCACTCGAACTCATTCACTTCATACACACTTTTGCTGCTGCGTAATGTTGAGCAGAACTTATTTGCAACCCTTGCGTTCTCCAATATCGCCATTGTGATAGGTGTTACTGTAGTGTCACACTTCTGTGCTTTCAAAAACCTTCTCGAAATCCTTCTCATTGCTTGTCTTCTTACATCCTCAAGCAGATTAATTACAGGCTTTGACCTTGCCATTTTGATCGTCCTATTGAAACTTTCAGATAGGTTGTTGTGAACGTCTGCACAATGAGAGTCTTCTTTGAAAAATGCACGACACCATCTTTCAGGTTCTGTATCAAGTAACGCACTATATTCTGCGGGATCATATGCTTTAACTAACTGCATCTTCTCTTCGTACTCTGCTTCAGTGTAGCTATATGCAACTCCCCAAAACAGATTCTTGTATTAGGATCTTGAGAATCCTCTCTTCTTCCAATTTGCATAAATATGTCTTGCACACATACGATGCTCGGCATTTGGAAGTTCATTCTCTATAGCAATCACAAGACCCTGTGGAAGAAGACCATAAACGATTAAAGCACATAGATTACCTTCATTAAAAATTTTGTAAAGGTAAAAACACATAGATTACCTTCTGTTTATCAGAAATGATTGTCAAGCTGTCTCCATTTCCTATGCCAAGATTTATCTTTAGCTTCTTAACAAACCACCCCCAAGTGTCCTTATTCTCAACTCTCACAACCGCCCATACAATTGGGTACATCCTATTGTCTGCATCTCTCCCCACGGCTGCAAGTAAGTCACCCGTCAACTCCCATTTCAGAAAACATCCATCCAACCCAATCACTGGCCTACAACAACTCTTCCATGTTTTTCGCAACTCCTCAAAGCAAATATAGGAACAATCGAACATATCTTTACCATTTTTCTCGACAACACACAAATCAGTGGTCCACTATGTGTTCGTCTTAGTTAAGCTTCATAATCCCACAACTTCCCAAACTGAGTACTCTGAGCTTCCAAGATACTGTCTAAAGCAATGCGCCTCCCTCTATAACACTTTGTAATCGGGACAACAATGTTATATCGCTCTTTAATTGTGTCTTTCATCACAGCTGCTTGTAAACTTATGTTCTTCCGTATTTCCTCTCTAAACAAGCCTGTAATCACGCCTTGCTTCAACATGGATACTCTGCTTGATTTTTCATGGTTGTGTCGCATTTGGCATACTTTTACCATCCACTTATTAATAGGCGGTTCAAATGAACAATACACTTTAAACTTACACTCCTTGTCACAACAAACAACCGCTATTCTGCTTGCATCAGACCTTGCCATCTTCACATCGAACTGAGTTCTCAATGAGTATCTCAGAAGCTGGTCTTTAAACTATAGACCCATGTTAAATTTCTGGAATAACCAAATATACGGTTCATTCTCTAAACTTCCATGAAACTTAGACTTCCCATTTCCATTCTTCTTCTCTTTTGTCTTATCCCATTGCTCCCATTCGTCACTGGATTCCAATGGTGTATCTAGATACTCAACATCCTCTTCTAATACACATTCTTCTTCACTTTCCTTTGCTTCCCTTTCTGCTTCTTCCTTTTCATCTAAGTTCTGATATGCTACTTTATCTACTTTTGCCCTAGAACCTTCCTCAAACACTGAACTAAACCTATCATCTTCAACACCATCTCCTGCGTCTTAAACAACATCATCTCCTATCTCAGGATTCTCATTTGCCACAGCTTCTTCAGCTACATGCTCATTCACTCCATCCTCAGATCGTTCTTGTTCTTCATCTTCAAGTGGTCGCTCAACTTCTTCTTCACTACTAGCTTGGTCATCTTCTTGAGGCATCTCGGGAGGTTGATTGACTTCTCCTTCACTTTGGCTATTTGGTGCACCAAGATACGTGGGTTGCTCACTCATCTCAGAGAGATCATGTTCGATGAACACATCAATCTCACCTTGTTTCCCTACACATATCAATAAGAACATATATTCTGGACTTCCCTCAAAAACATAGTTGTTTGTCTTCATCTCTTTCCCTATCTCCTTATACCAAATGAATCTTATCGGTGCATCAATCAAACCTTCTTCCTTACTGAACTTCACGAATTTAGCCCATGATATATCATACAAATTCCACTTTGTGATCGTCACTCCCAATTCCCCCACATACTTGTAAGACTCCAATTCTTTCTCCATATATCCACCGAAATGGATTCTCAAGGTTACCTTCTCTAGTTCACTGTAAAATTAAGAAATTATGTTCAAATTACAACCCATAACCCATAAATTAATCAAACCTTTGCTTTTTTAATCACTTTGCTACGAATCCCAGAAATAGTGAAATATACTACAACTGAAATATTAACTACTATGACCCTTTTAACTCCAACTCTCGTTTGTGAGCAAAAAGAAAGACCATCGATCGATAGCTATGGCCTGATGTCGATTGACGTTGAAATCAGAAGGAAATGTGAACGAGATTTGATAAGTCCGTCAGACTTATTAGACCAGCTCTCGCATGCGCCTAACAGCCTAGTTCAATAGATTTTATTCTAGCACATAATCTACCCTCGTAGTCGCCCATGCCCTACCTTTGAGATCCTAGTTAGCTACTCTAGAATGCAAGTATTAAGCACAACTCAATTGATGGATATTAACTTAATTAGCAATCTTATTTTTGGGATAATCCATGATTGTTATCATTCAACCCTAAATCTAGTTGATGACTACTCAGACATAATCAAAAAAAGAACAATAGTATGAATAAAATGCATAGATAAAATATTGGGGTTTCAATACAAATCTTCCTAAGGAGTTATGAATATTCTCCCCTAAAAACCTAGAACTATAAAGCTTTGTAAGTTGTGTCAAGTCTTCCCTAAGCTTGTACTTGCACACACTACATGCTCTCAATACATGAGCATAAATATAAAACCTAGCTCAAAAACTCGTCCAGGCAATTCTTGTCATTTGTCTTCTAAACTTGGGCTTTCAATCAGTTTTCTTGCGAGTTGGGTGTCGATTGATGGAAAGTGTGCAACATCGATCAACCTTGGTTTTTCATCATCGGTCGACTCCAAGGCTGTGTCGTCGATCACCGACAGTCTTGTACTTCGACTTCTCAAATAGTCAGCTATGGATTCTTCTCCTCTAAATGCTCTAAAAGCTCAAAGTATCTTCATTTATCTCCAAAATGTCCTTGGACATGTAAATACTCTACAACATATCCCAAACACACATAATAGACCCTAAATAGGGCCTAGAACATGGCCTAAAACTGGTAATAAATAGGCTATATCAACTCCCCCAGACTTAACCTATTGATTGTCCTCAAGAAACTAAGCCTCTGAAAGAGGTTCTGAAAAGTTGAGACTCACATAATGTCTAAATATAAATGTCACCTTACTTTGTTGCAACCACATCATATCAAGTAAATCACTGAGAAACTTTATAAAACATATCCTAGTTTAGCAATCAAATGCAGTCTGCCAACAACTTAGGAAATACTAGTTTGACTCACCCCTATATTGATTTCATTTCTTTGCATAAAATAGAGTGTAGGCTTTACCTTGGAAGTATCTATCAAAGGAAACATGGACTCTACCTCTGCAAGTATCTGAACAACTAGGTACAAAGTCTTCTCTGGTTCTTTCTTCCCCCTTTTCTTTCTGAATATTTTTAAATCTCAAACTTAATAGACAATGATGTTGATACAGTTCATCTTGCCATCTCATTTTCGGTTTTCCTCTTCTTCTTCTTTTTTCTTTTCCTTTTCTTATTTCTTTTCCTTTTCTTATTTCTTTTCTTTTTCTTTTGCTTTTTAGGCAAAGTTGTAGACGAATAGTGAGGTCATCGGTAATGTACCTACCCCTTCCAACAATGTGTGATCGTTTCTCCGAATTAGAATAATAGGGTCATGGGTAATTTACTTACCCCTCTCCATCTCGGAGTCAACTCAATCTTTTAATCTATTAGGTAGATCCTAAAGAGAAAGAGAGAAGGGAGCCAAAGAGGCAATGACTTGTACCTACAGACTTGCAGAAAGAATCAAATCCAGTGTATACAAGCCCCAAAGCAAGCAAACAATGTCAGGATTAGTGCTGGAAATCAGCTTCGGTTCCTTCAAACTTTCTAAGCAAGTGTGATATAGTGGCAGGATGATCCACTTTGGTATCTCTAGTAATCTCTGCAACAACCTTCTAAAAATGGTGCTAAAGTGTGGTTAGTCAATAATAAATCTTGATCATAGTCCCCTTCTTGTCTCAGTCAACATTTTTGAAAAACTTATATATATATATATATAGCAAATAAAACTCAAAAAAAATCAACTAGCATTAGTGAGCCTCCCCCAGGCGTAAATTACATTTTCCCTAGTGTAATCCGCCTCGGATTGGTTAGAAAAATCATAAGTAAATAGATTAAGTAGAAAAACTCGATACCAGACTCTGTAAAAGAGTATCGATCGATGGTAGGCGTGTGTGGTCGATCGATGGTCGCGATCCAATGTCGACTGATGGTGCCTAAGGTGTCGATCAATGGTGACTCAAACAGTCTATAAAACAAAATAAAACTCGAAATAAGTAGTAGTATAAATTAAAACGAAATAAAAGCTTACTAAACAGTAGGTGGCCTCCCACTCAGCGCTTGGTTATAGTCTTAAGCTTGACGTTGTCAACTCTCTGACTAGTATGAAGTTAGATCAACACTTGGAAAATAAGTGTCTACATCTTCTTTGCTCTTCTGAAACCATGTACTGATGAACCTCCTTATTGCCTTATCTCCTCTGGTTTTCTGATTCCTTGTAACTGTTCTAGAAAAGTCCATTGAATGCATTCCTTTTTGTAGTTTCTCAATACTGCGCTGTAGCATTCTAAGTATGGCAGATTTAGTCTCTGATAAATCTTCCAATTGCTGAGAAATATCTTCCTTCATTTGGCTCTGAGAAAATGCAATCTCATTGAACCTATCTTCCAATTTTGTTTCTGCTGCCGTCTTTTGTTTGTTGTCTTCAGTGTCAATTGATGGCCTGATGTTGCCGTTGATCGATGCTCGGTTTTCTGCCCTAATCGCATGCTGTCTCTGAGCAGTATCCAAATCTTGCTTCATCTCATCCATGTGTGCAGTCAAACCGGTGAGGCATGTGTCTATAGGATTGTATACAACATCAAACATCTTGTAAAAATCATCCAGTGACATATCTTGAGTTCTGTAGATCGCATTCACAATATCATCAATCTCTACTTTGTTGTATGTCTGTTGATCCTTCCTAGACATAGCGATCCTTGCTGCATGTTCTGGTAAACATATGTAACTCTGTTCAAACAAATTAGCTCTCTTTAAAACTACTCTGATGTCTTCAGCTTGCACATTTACTACCCTTCCGTCTGTACCTCGTGCATTACCATTCTCATCTTTGTAGATGTCATACTCATCTTTCTTTTCCAAGTGGAAAAGTTGGTTGCCTTCAGTATCGAAAGCTCTCGTACCTTGCTCGAAACTCCAATCGATCGATGTCCTTATGTTGGTGTCGATCGATGGTGGCATGAAGTGTCTGGATCAGTATGGATCGGGTTGTGCCTCTGCTCCTCAATATTGATCGATGCTGAATGGTGTACGTCGATCGATGGCTGATGTTTCTGTCCAAATAAAGTACTCAGTCCATTAGCCATAATAAGGGCATTTGCTACATCCTCCTTAAATAAATATAGGATTCTCCCATGAAGAGCCTGTGCATGTCCCTCTTGGTCCTTGAAAATTCCGAACTGATATGGTCTGAGATTACCAATATATGTCTCTTCTGATTCAAGTTCGTGTTTTGGTTCGCGTTTGATGTCATTCGAAGGCCATGAGTATCATATGATCGATGCTGGATTATCCATTCTCGCGTTCATCTCCCAGCTAGCGTCTTCTGAATCCAGGCCACGTATTCAATCTGTTCTTTCTCTCTGTAATCTTCATCGTATCCTTCGCATACTAGACATGTGTCGATCGATGGTGTATGGTGACCGTCGATCGATGCTCGATAACCAGACTGTTACGAGAAAAGGTTTCCAACTCCATTAGCCATGGAAAGAATGTCTGCAATATCTTCCCTCGTAGCATTAAGTAGTCTGCCATCCATAGCTCTTGCGTGACCGTCTGGATATCTCATGATATTGAACTCGTCTGGTTGTAGATAACCATATTCCTTCTCGCATTCTGCAGCTGAATCTACTTCAGATGCTGCTTCTTGGTCAGTATTGATCGATAGCATATGGTTACCATCGATCGATGTCGATTTATCAGGTGGATGGGAAATTGAAGAACACCAATCTCTTCCATAGCAATACCACGGTACTCGATCATCTCTTCTTCTCTGTAGTCTTCGTCTTATTCGGGGTGGGCTGTGTTGTAATCAACATATGTGTGGTAGTTGTTGATCGGTTCTGGAGTGTGAGTGTCGATCGATAACAAATGGTGGGCATCGACCGATCGCTGAAATGCAAGCGTGTCGATCGATAGTCTGCGATGGGTGTCGATCAATGTTCCATATTCCGACTCTTCATTGAAGTCCTAATCGCGGAAGCATGTGGCCAAAAGTTCTGCATAATCACGCAATTTCGTGTGGGCGTATTTATTCTTATAAATTCCATAATAAACATTATGATCAATCAAGGAAAGGCACAACCTGTTTGTCCTCATGTCGCAGATAGCTCCCACAGTAGCCATGAAAGCTCTTCCAAGTAACAAGGAAGAATTCCAATTGATTTGGATATCCATCACATGGAAGTCTATCGGGACTAAGACATCCTGAATTTGCAGTGGGACATCTCTATAAATACCTCATGAATCCACTCTGGAGCAATCCACAAAGATGAAAGAATCACTGGAAGGCTCCACTTTCAGGTTCAACTTTTCTGTCGTAGCTCTGTGTATAATGCTCACCGATGATCTAGTATCACAGAGGGCGTTGGGAAACTTGTGGCTTTTGATCAGACATGGCACCACAAATTTTCCAGGATCATTTTTCTTCTCTAGAACAATCCTCTGTTTCTTCATGGGATGTTCCTTGGCAGTTTTGTCAACTATCATGGGCTCTGATGCACCCATTTTCTGCTCTAGAGTTGTCATATTCGCGATTTTTATAAAGGGAGCCCGTTTTGCTGCTGGGAACCGTCGATAGGTTCTACGATTGATGCGTCGAATGATGTTTTAAGATTTTCCCGATTCTACTAAATCCAGAGGCACCGTCGGTTGATTCCCAGTAACCATTTTCGATCGATATATGTGGGAACTGTCGGGCAAACTCATTTTTCTACACGGAATCCTCCCTTTTGTAGTCTTTCTCTCTTCACCTCTACCCAAAAATCATTCTCAATCAGTGCATTGAGCTGGTGCACCTGTCCAGCTTCTATTTTCTCCTCGATCTTTTGACCTGCTGCATTACGCAGATGATCGTCTTGGTCATGCAGGTTCCCGTTCTCTTCCCTAGTCAGTATAATAGTCGCAGCCATCTGAACTCGTCTGCTTCTTTCGATCGATGCAGGTAAGATGTTGTCGATCTTTGGTATGTGATCAGTGTCGGTTGATGCTCGAGTTCTGATGTCGGTCGATGTTCTCCATAAATAAGTGTCTGTCGACGCGGTGTTGTTGCTGTCGATCGATGCTTCTCGTCTTTCTTTGTGGATCGTACGTTTGAGTCTATCGGGGTAAGAGAATAGTAGTTCTTGTCCTTTATTGCTTCTGGTGTGTCTTTCCATGCACCTGTAAAACAAGGAAAACAAAAATTTAGTAACTTGAAAAGTAGTAACAAACCTAGACTAAATCCTAGAAATTAAATCTAATGGCGATCAATGCTCCCTGGCAAAGGCGCCAAATTTGACATGCGTGTTTTTATTGTTCTAGCAGGGTATAAATATCCTAATAATCTATCAAATTAACCCTAGTCTTAACACACAAATAGTACTCTTGCCAAAAGAAATTAGGTGTAGTACTTAGGGATCGAATCCATAGAGAGTAATGGCACACATTTGATTTCTTATTTCTAAAGATTAAGCTAGGTGAATATATATTGGTGGAAAACAATCAGTTAAGGAAATATTCCTTATCAAGAAGTAGAGATGCAATATGGAAATATGCTAATAATGCAAATATGGAAATAATGAAAATATGTAAATATTCTAATAAACTAACTTGATGCAAATGTAAATATGCTAGATCTAGGGTTTCAAGCCTAATGGATTATACTGGATAGGAAACACAAATATGTAAATATACTAGAGCTCAAATATTAATTATTATGACCCTTTTAACTCTAACTCTCGTATGCGAGCAAAAGGAAAAACCATCGATCGACGGTGAAGGCCTGATGTCGATCGACAGTGAAATCAGAAGGAAGTGTGAATGAGATTTGATAAGTTCACCAAATTTATTAGGCCAGCTCTCGCATGCGCCTAACAGCCTAGTTCAATGAAGTTTATTCTAGCACATAACCTAGTCTTGTAATCGTCCATGGTTTACCTTTGAGATCCTAGTTAGCTACTCTAAAATGCAAGCATTAAGCACAACTCAATTGATGGATATTAAGTTAACTAGCAATCATATTTTTGGGCTAATCCATGACTGATATCATTCAACCCTAAATCTAGTTGATGACTACTTAGACATAATCAAAGAAAGAGGAATAGTCTGAATAGAATGCATAGATAAAATATTGGGATTCCAATACAAATATCCCTAAGGAGTTATGAATCTTTTCCCCTAAAAACCTAAAACTATAAAGCTTTATTAGTTGTGTCAAGTCTTACCTAAGCTTGTACTTGCACACTCTGCATGCTCTCAATACATGAGCTTAAATATAAAAAACCTAAAACCTAGGTTAAAACTCGTCCCGGGCATTCTTGTCATTTGTCTTCTAAACTTAGGCTTTTCAATCGGCTGTCTTGCGAGTTGGGCGTCGATCGATGGAAAGTGTGCAACATCGATCGAGCTTGGTCTTTCATCATCGGTCGACTCCAAGGCTGTGTCGTTGATCGACGGCAGTCTTGTACTTCGACTCCTCAAATAGCCAGCTACAGATTTTTCTCCTCTAAATGCTCCAAAAGCTCCAAGTATCTCCATTTATCTCCAAAACGTTCCTGGACTTGTAAATAAACCATAAATAGAGTCTAGAAGATGGCTACATCAACTGGTAATGCGGTTAGAGCAGCTGGGTCGTTGGGAGTTTAAAATGATGTGGAACATTTGTGGAACATTTATGGAACTGTCGGAAGTTAAGTGAAACTGCCAGAGAGCAGTTACTGACTTAAGGGTGCATGAACGGTTACAGCAAAGGAAAACCGCCAACTGCCCTTTAAGTGGGACCTTTCATAGACAGATAAGGGAATCACAAGTTTTGGAGAGACTGACACGGGGTCAAGAAACAGAAATGCAAATAGAAACAAAGAGAAATCAAACTGGAAAGGAAGAGATGATCGGATCAGATATAGAGGAAAGGCGGCTGATCAGGGGTGATGATCGACAGGCGCAGGTCTAGTCCGTGTTGCTTTCTGGTCTGTTGCGGGTGGAGCATTGATCGCGATGAAGAACTGAGTAGGGAGTGGATACAAAACAAGGAGACTGAGCGTAGTCCGCGAAGATGGATACATCGATCGGGTCTGAGTTAGTTCGAGTAATTTCTGGAAACTTAACAATTGGATTCAGGACATCGACTAACAAGTTAGAGCGCATATTGATGGCTCGATCCACTGGATCCTAGAGTGTCAACGAAGAGGTAACACTCTGTCTGATTCTATTATTATTCATGCATGTGATTATTGGGAGTAATCACGATGAAAAACTAGTTTACTAGTTGTTACGGCCGATTGTTATGGTGCCTGAGACGTGAAGTTGGTTTATCGAACAAGTCTCTGGAGTCTGTTGCCATCGATAGTGATGTACGGGCACTTGATACATGCCAGATTGAGGGTCGTCCAAACTGACAATAGTGGTTCTAATCGGTTCAACCAATATGTGGTTGAATGATCGATATTGCTGGAATCCGAGTTGTAAAATCTGAAACAAATGCACAAAATGAAATGAGATGATGATGAATGATAAAACAAGACTAATAAACAGAAAGGATAGGATGAAATCAGCCTGCTGCTGAGAGTGTCAAGGATAGGATGAAATCAGCATGTTGGTCGTGTGACACTCTCAGCCTGATCAGAAGATGATTGAAGTGGATCGAGATGGTGCTAAGCTTTCTGGTTGTGTAACTCCCTCAAGCTTGGCAAACAAATGGAATGTACTGAAGGGGGGATTGAGGACGCCACAATCTCTGTGAAAGGAGTCTTTGATAAGTCAATATGCTCTGCAGCTGATACGGCCTTGGATGGTGTCTGCTCCTGGATCACTTGAGGTGGGATGGACGATGGTTGATCTGAGGCTACTAGTACTCTGTTTAAATCGAGGGACTTGCCTTTGAAGCTGAAGAATTGCTCAAAATTTCTTTGCTTCTCTTAGACACAAGTTAACCTTGTTACTTGTCTAAAATGCTCATGATGGAAATCTCTTTCCCTAAGTGATGATCTCTCCTCAGGCACTGAACAAAAGAAAATAAGAACTTGGAACGTTTGTTGGCTTAATGTTTTTTATTGAAAAGTAGTATATCTGCTTTAGCCTTCCTACATAAGCTTAAATAGAGAAAACCCCTAGTCTATGAAATGTCAAACACTTATCCTAATCCTAACAAGTTTTGTTTTTTAGCTAAATCGTAAACAGCTAAATAAAATCCTAGATTACATTGGTTTATTTTAGATCACACGAGATCTTCTTCTATGGATAAGAGATTGATCCACAAAGTTTTCTTCCCTCGTAGATTCATGTATATCTCTTTCTTGGCTTGTACGAGTTGGATCATGGTTTTCAAAGCTTGAAGTTGGGCTTTGGACTTTGATCTAGTCGTTGACCCAATGGGAAAGACAAGTGGATCAGCTGTTGGGCCGTTGATCTCTGATTGGGCCGATGGCCTTCCTCTCGTACATCTTTTAATTGATCTCGGCCAATGTTATTTTTCAAGAGCCCAATTCCTTCCTTAGTCATATTTTGTCGATGAAAGTGCTCCCATTTGCCCATAATCTCCTCCAAGTCGTCCTCCTTTGAGCTCAGTCTCTTCTTGGTCGGATCAGTAGCATCTAGCTCGTCCTCGCCTGGTTTGTCCTCCGATTTTGTTGCATCTCTCTATTCCTCATCCGGCTCCAGTAGTTCAACCAACACCTCCATAGATTGTCCATAAGATGGTGGCTTAACCATGTTATTAGTGGAACGATCAATTGTCATCTTCTTGGTTTAATCTCTTTGCTCGTCCAGTTGATCAGGAATGTCCTTGGCTGCATCATTCCATCCTCCTTTAGAAGGATTTGACCTCAAATCCGAATCATCTGAAACAAGAGGACTCAAGTCAGATACGTTGAAAGTGGAACTGATGAAGTACCTACCTTGAAGGTCAATCTGGTAGGCATTATTGTTAAGCCTCTTTATCACTTTGAATATACCATCTTTCCCTTACATCAACTTATACTTCCTTTTAGCTGGAAACCTTTCCTTTCTCAGGTGAAATCCACACTAATACTCCTGGTTCAAGGATCAGTTATCGTCTGCCTTTGTTGGCTCTGCTGGTATACATCTTAGTCCTTTGTTATATCTTCTTCCTGACCTTCTCATGCAAAGATCTAAAAAACTCGGCCTTTTGGTTGCCATCAAGATTAGCCTATTCTTTCAAAGGTAAATCAAGTAAGTCCAAAGGCGAAAGAGGATTATAGGCATAAACAACCATGAAAGGCAAATGCTTTTTTTTGTTGAGTGTAAAGATCTATTGTAAGAAAATTCAACATGAGGCAAGCAGTCCTCCCAAGTTTTTATGTTCTTTTTATTTGTTGCATGGAGGACAGTTGAAAGGCTCCTGTTAACTACCTTGGTCTGGCCATCAGTCTGTGGGTGACAAGTTGTGGAGAACAATAACTTGGTTCCTAGTTTGCTCCACAAGGTTTCCAAAAAATGGCTAAGGAACTTAGAATCCCTGTCATATAGTATTGTCCTAGGCATGCCATGCAACTTAACAACTTCTCAAAAGAATAGATCAGCTATTATTTATGCATCATCTGTTTTATGACATGGAATGAAATTTGCCATTATGTCCACTACCACAAAGATGTTATCTTTACCTTTCCTAGTTCTAGGCAGTCCTAAAGCAAAGTGCATAGAGATGTCTACCCACGGCTTTAGGGAATAGGGAGAGGAGCATACAAACATGTAGGTTGGACAGGGGACTTAGCCTGTTTGCAAGCTACACACCTTGAGCACACCTTCTCCACATCCTTCTTCATATTGGGCCAGTGGAAGTGCTCAGGTCTTGGCTACGCCAAAGTGTCCCGTAAGACCTCCTCCGTCAGCTTCCCTAATATACATTTCTCTCAAAGAAGAACAAAGAACACACATGCGGTTATCAAATAATAGGAAAGCCTTAACTTGATAGAACCTACCACTAGCATGTTTCTCAGTCTCCTAGTACTTCTCTTGGAAGTCAGGGTCAGTTTCATAACAAGATTTCAAATGTTCAAACCCTAAGAGTTTAGTTTCCAGAGAGGATAACAGAGCATACCTTCTGGAGAGTGCATCAGCAACCACATTCTCTTTACCTTGTTTGTACTGGATGACATAGGGAAAGGTCTCAATGAACTCGACCCACCTCGCATGCCTTTTGTTCAACTTATGTTGACATGTCAAGTGCTTAAGAGATTGATGATTCGTGTGGATCAAAAACTCTTTGGGCCAAAGGTAGTGCTGCCAAGTTTGGAATGCTCTCACTAGGGCTTAGATCTCCTTATCATATGTGGGATAGTTCAAGGTGGCTCCTCCTAACTTCTCGCTGAAATAGGTAATTGGCCTCTTATCTTTCATTAAGACAGCTCCTACTCCAACTCCGGATGCATCACATTCTATCTCAAAAGTTCTAAGAAAGTCAGGAAGCATCAACAATGGGGCATTAGTCAACTTACCTTTAAGCATTTGAAATGATTGCTCTTGCTCCGGTCTCCAGGTGAATACCACACTCTTCTTGATCACCTCTGTTAGAGGAGCAGCTATAGAGCTGAAGTCTCTAACAAACCGTATGTAGAACCAAGCAATCCCATGAAAGCTTCTCTCTTCCCCGATGGTATTAGGTGTTGGCCACTCTCGTATGGCCTTAATCTTCTCTTCATCAACCTGTACACCATGTGCTGAAACTACAAAACCCAAAATGACAAGGCTGTATGTCCCAAAGGAACACTTTTTATAGTTAGCATCCAAGGTTTCCTCCTAAGCACTTCTAGCACCTTTCTTAAGTGCTCTACATGTTTTGTCATGGTTCTACTATAGATTAGTATATCATCAAAGTACATGACCACAAACCATCCTATGTAGGCTCTATGAACATGCTTCATTAGCCTCATAAATGAACTAGGAGCATGGGTTAAGCCAAAAGGCATCACTACCCACTCGTATAATCCTAGTTTAGTTTTACATGGTACGTTTTCCATTCATCTTCCTCTTTCATCCTAATCTGATGGTATCCACTCTTCAAATCTATCTTAGAGAATACACAGGATCCATGTAGTTCATCTAACATATCATCTAAGCATGGAATGGGATGTCTATATTTAACAGGGATGTTGTTGATTGCCCTACAATCTACATACATCCTCCAGCTACCATCTTTCTTAGGAACCAGCAAAACAGGGACAGCACAGGGACTCATACTCTCTCAAATATGTCCCTTCTCTAGGAGCTCATTTACCTACTTTTGAATTTCCTTGGTCTCTATGGGATTGGTCCTGTAAGATGGCCGATTAGGTAGTACGGCCTCTGGTACAAAATCAATTTGGTGCTCAATCCCTCTGATAGGTGGTAAACCTATGGGACTGTCATAAAGGAACACATCCTTGAACTCCTGCAAAAGCAACTCAATAGCTCTCGGAATAACCGGATAATGGTTAGTAGTAGAAGTCAATAGCTCCTTGTAGATCACTAGGATTATAGCTTGTTGATCAAACATAGCTTTTTAATATCACTGGATGTAGCCATAAGGACAAGAGAATTATTTACCTCAGCTGTGGATAGATCCTCCTCTGCGCTTCTTGAGTTGTAGCTGATCTTGGTGCACTTCTTTTGGAGTTAAAGGAACCAGGGTGGTCTGCTTCTCTTTGTGGGAAAATGTGTGTTGGTTGGTGTAATCATTATGTATGGCTCTCTTGTCAAACTGCCATGGGCGTCCCAACAAGATGTGGCTAGCATCCATTGGTAGGACATCCCAAACGAACTCGTCTTGGTACTTCCCAATGCTGATGGGTACCTTGACTTGCTTAAGCACACGTAGATCACCTTCCTCGTTGAGCCATTGGAGTGTTTGTGGTTTTGGGGTGATCTTGAACCTGAAGGTTCAGTTTCTTCACCAAGGCCCCACTTGCTACGTTTGTACAACTGCCTCCATCAATGATGAGTTGCACACCTTGTTATGAATCAAGCAGCGTGTATGGAACAAGTTCTCCCTTTATTCCTGGTCGGTGGCTCTAAGTTGAGCTTGTAATGTTCTCCTTATAACCATGTTTTCACCTTGAACAGGACAGCATGCTGGCTCCTCATGCTGACTCGGTGGTGCTCTCCGAGTGAATAGGATGTCTCCTTTGACTGAATATTCTACTGACTCCTCTTCATCTAAATCACTCTGTGGTTTCTCATCTTCAAAGACAACTTCTCCATTTTCCAAGATGATCATGATCTTTTTGTTGGTACACCCTTTAGCATAGTGCCCATAGCCTTGACACCTGAAGTATTTAACATTCCTAGACCGAGTAGGTGTTTCTGGTCCTTTGGATTTGTCAAGTTGATATGCTCCATTTTGTTTGGTAGTGTCCTTTGACTTATAAAGGCTCGATCATCCTTGGAAGGGTCAGGTTTAGAAGTCGTCCCATACTGATTTTGGGTGTAGCTCTTCCTTTTTTTTTGTTGCTCGATCAGTATGGCCTTATGAAGCAGCTCCTCCATGTCAGAATACTCTTGCATCTCCAGAATGTCCTGAATGTTCATGCTTAATCCTCCTTGAAAGTGTGCCATGGTGGCTTCCATGTCTTTATTCACTTATGCTTTCATTATTAGAGTCTCCTATCTCTTGGACGTAGTCTTCTACGCTCTTAGTTCCTTGTGTCAATTTCCTCAGTTTTGATGAAGGTCTCACCCATAGTGACTGGGGACGATCCGCTTCTTCATTAATGTCTTCATCTCAAACCAGGATGACACTTATGGCTCTCCATTTCGAATGCAGTTAGAAGCCAGCTGCTCCCACCAGTTGATGGCATAGCCACATAACTCAGTTTCTGCCAATCTAACCTTCTTCTATGTATAGTTCTGGCAGCCGAAGACTAGCTCGTGCTTCTTCTTCCATTCTAGGTAAGCATCATGATCATTTTTCCCATGAAAAGGTGGGATCCTGAGTTTAAAACCGCCTAGGTTGTCTTCTGCTGGTTGTCTCCGGTTATGGCGCCTATTGGGTTGGCTAGCTTGAGACCCATCATCACTCTCACCATATGTGTCTCTTGGACCTTCTTCAGCAAAGATCCGGTGACCCCCAACTTTGACTCGTGGTCCTCTCCTAGGTCCAATTGGAGCGCTGGCCACTCCAGCTACAGTTCTTCTACCTTGACCTTCATGAACAACATCGGGTAGATTTTGATTAGGTTGTTGAGCTCTATTAAAATTATCTTGAAGTCTACGAGTTATCTCAGCCATCATAGCCTCAAACTGAAGTTGATTGAGGTTGATTTGTTGAACCACGGGTTCCTCATCTTGGTTGTGTTCGCTTCCAGCCATTGATTCCTGGAACACTTAAGCAAACGTTAGACAAGATAATAAATTAACTCTCTCTCTCTCTCTCTTCTCATTCAATTTGGTTGGTAATCAACAAACGTCCCTGGTCTCCTTGCAAGTTCAGTTTAAAGGAGAGTTCAAATCACTTAAGATCTAGAAATCTAGCCCTAACGTGAAGCAGAAGATAGATAGACAGATGTAAGATCTTCTTTGTCAAACCGTATTAACAACCTACCTGGATTTCTCCTCATCTCAACTAGATTTCTCCTTAGCTCAACTGGATTTCTCCTTAGTTGTGTTTCTCTTTTTTTTTGCATCTTTCGATCTCTTTTGTTTTCTTTTTTTCTGATTATGAGGTTGGCCCAGTTTGACTTACACGAAATAGATAGAGAAGAAAGTGTTTGATGGATGACCAAGAAAGACAAACGATTTCCCAACCTTCAAGTGGCTATGATACCACTTGATAATGCTTTGGATGGCATATGCTTCTGGATTACTTGAGGTGTGATCGACAATGGTTGATCTGAGGCTACAAGCACTTTATTTAGATCAGTGGACTTAGCTTTGAAACTAACGAATTGCTCAAGGTTGCTTTCCTTCTCTTAGACACAAGTTAACCTTGTTACTTGTCTAAGATGCTAACGATGGAAATCTCTTTCCCTTAGTGGTTCTCTGTGCTTAGGCACTGAACAAAGGAAATAAGAACTTGGAACGTTTGTTGGCTTAAAGATTTTTATTGAAAAGTAGTATATCTGCTTTAGCCGTCCTACATAAGCTTAAATAGAGAAAACGCCTAGTCTACGAAATCTCAAACACTTATCCTAATTCTAACAAGTTTTGGTTTTAGCTAAATCGAAAACAAGTAAATAAAATCCTTGATTACATTGGTTGAGATTAGACCACACAAGATCTTCTTCTACGGATAAGAGGTTGATCCACAAAGTTGTCTTCCCTCATATATTTGTGTCTATCTCTTCCTTGGCTTGTACGAGTTGGATCGTGGTCTTCAAAACTTCAAGTTGGGCTTTAGACTTTGATCTTGTGGTTGGCCAAATGGGAAAGACAAGTGGGTCAGTTTATGGGTCGTTTATCTCCGATTGGGCCGGATGGCCTTCCTCTCGTCCATCTTCTAATTGATCCTGGCCCATGTTGTTTTTCAAGAGCCCAGTTCCTTCCTTAGTCATATTTTGTCGATGAAAGTGCTCCCATTTGCTCAGAATCTTCTCCAAGTCGTCCTCCTTTGAGCTCAGCTTCTTCTTGGCCGGATCAGTAGTGTCTAGCTCGCCTTTGCATGTTCGTCCTTCGATTCTGGTGCATCGCTCTCCTCCTCATCCGGCTCCAGCAGTTCATCCAACACCTCCATAGATCGTCCAAAACATGGTGGCTTAACCATGTTATTAGTGGATCGATCAGTGGTCATCTTCTTGGTCTTATCTCTTTGCTCGTCTAGTTGATCAGGCATTCCTTGGCTGCATCAGAAACTGCTTCTCACAACACTCTAAAGACTTAGAACATAGTTTTGAACAAACTAGAAAATCTGGGGTTTTTTCATAAGAGTTCAAGGGTGGTTTACAAATAACAAAGACTTGAGCTTATATAGGCTTAACTATGGGACTCTGGACAAGACCAGACGGTCATAAACAATTAAAGGTAATAAAATAAGTTCAAAATATAGTTTAGTGTTCGATGGGGATAATCTTTGAGGAATATGGCCATTGGAAGGAGATTTGCTTGGCCATAAATAGGGAACTTGATTCTCCTTGAACCTGGACAGTTTAAGGGGATAAATAAGCTTCCTAAGAATCTTCTGGATATCTTAAATTGTGCTGAAGTCGTGCACCTTCTGTTTAGGAAGTAGTTGTTGGAGCTTTATACTAAAAGACTCCAAATAAGGCAAATTGAAATGCAAGAGTATTCTCCTAATCCTTTGGATGCTGGAACATAATAACACGCCTAGGATATTTTTAATGGTATAGAGTTTCTCCTGGCTTCCAAAAATATGGTTGGGTCGGACCAAATTGAATTGGTTGAAGAATTTTCTCAATTGATGTTGGTTTCACCGGTTCTGGGAAATTGATTGTGTCTTCGTAATTTCTTGACCAATTCTTCTGATTTTGGGCTTTCTGGAAATTTAAAAATACATCTAGAAGCCCATGATTGGTTCTGGAGAAGGCCTCTTCATGGTTGGACTGAACTTCACTTCTAAAGGATGATACTCACAAATGGATGGGTTAGGAAACCTTCATTTTGTAAAATTCATATCTTTCTTATGTGGATAGATTTTTGGATTATTATAAATGGGCTTGAAACCTTCTTGAGTTTAGAATCCATCAAAATTGGTTTCATGGTGAAAATTCTCCTGGTTTGTAAGATATGGAATTTTGAATGCACATATATCCTGATTGGCGCCTTGGTTGGTTGAGTGGAGAGTTGGGTCGACCTCTGGTTTAGCTACTTGTTTGATGGCCGCATTAGCACTAGAAGTTGAATTGCATTTGAGGAACCAAGATGGAAGTTATAACCGGGTTGTGGAAATCCGAGTATGATTGCATGTCTTGAATTGGTCGAGGAAGGCAACTACGAACGTACCAGCGGTAAGGAAAACCAGTTTGGGACCCTTCAAGTGATGTCAGAGAGATTATGGTTCTAGGAAAAAGACTTAAGCAAGCATCAAGATTCTCTAGACCGATTGGACACAAATAATGCTAAGGGAGAAGAATTGATGAACTGATCGAGAGACTGGATTTTGGGAGTGATCAAGTCAGAGTTACACTTATATGGGAGAGTTGTAACTTAGAATTATGTCTAGAAAGGAAAGTAGAGTAAGTTAATTTGGATAATGATCGTATTGCTTCATAGGATGTGCTAGAATAACCAAGTGAGTTATTCAAAATTTTAGCTAATTCATGGAACGATTTGGAGGTTCATACAAGTCAATAGTTCGGATTCTGAAGTGAAGAAACGAGAAGGATTGACTAAGAGTTTTCTGGAGCTTAAGGAACGTTAAGCAGACTGAAGTCAAGATGAATCAAGCGGTTCGAGGAAGTCAAAAGAAGATTCAGAAATGGTTGTGTGACAATGAATTGTCAAGGACCAAGGAGGTCGGATGTGGAGTCAAGGATCTGATGATCTTGAATTTGGAATGGACAAGTTGTCCATAAGTGAATCTGGTGTTTCACCGAAGGAAGTGACACTTCAGTGAACAAGTGTTCAAAGGAAAAGTGCCGAGCTAATGAGCATGAATGTCACAGTCGAGAACTGGATTAGATAGGTGGTCCAAGAACTGAGATGGAGGTCTCAATGAAGGATGGTCGAGATCAGCGAGAAACTTGCTAAAGCAATGGACAGATTGCTGAGAGATAATATGACCAAATCAAAGGATCGGGAAACTAAGATGGACAATTCCTCCATGGAAAGATCTAAGGATAAATGACTAAGGCATGGGTGCTAGAATGTGAAGTTAGAGAGAACTTGCATTCATGAGTATGGTTCTGTTGAGAATGCTTAGACAGACTCTAAGATTTTCAAAGAGATGGAGAAACTGGTCCGAGAATGGGAATCAGAGTTCCATGAAGGGATTTGGAAATTCCGAGTACATGTGACATGAGTGTGATTGTAAGAAAATCTAGATATAAAGATAACAGGACAAGTGAATGGTTGAGATGACTAAGCTTGATTGTCGTAGTAGGCTTGTCGGTCCGAGAGTTGAGATTATAGGAACAAGAAATTGGAAGTCAGGTGTACTTGCCAAATACTAGGTTGGTGATCAAGAAACTACACGTAAGTACCAGATGCTATATGTGATGGCTTTCGGTCAAAGTAACAGTGGTAGTGGTATGATCGGTTCCTTCCATGAGCGTTTAGATCAGCCAATTTGCTTAGAGGCCGTGAAGCTTGATAAGGCTAGACTGGATTTGGAGGATGGCACAGTGAATTGGGATGATCATGTTAGTCATGATGATTGATTCCTTTCATGCGAGAGTCTAGATCAGTCAGGTGCTTATTGATGTTATGCTTACTAAGACTTAGATGGGTCGCAAGATGACTGCTCGATGACTTGGAATGATTAGGCTTGACGAACGACCGAGTGCCTGATAAACATGATGCATTAAGAAACCAAGTATGTTTGCTAAGGTGTTCACGTATACACGTCCTTGAGAACTTCAATTTTTGTCAAGGTGTGATTATGATGACATGACCTTGGGAACCGTGTGAATTTTCCAAGGCATGACTATACTGACATCTGTGGGGACCAAAGAGTCTGCCAAGACATAATTGTTATTGCATCGGTGGAAACTATAGGAGCGCATGCCCGTGCTGTCGTCTACTGTCTGTTCTAATGTCATTGGAAACTGAAAGTTTCCAAGACATACTTTTATTGTGCTAGGACTATCATCGCGTGTTCTGATTTGACATATGTGGGAACCGTAGAGTTTGCCAAGGCGTATTTGATCATGATGGTGGGAAGTAGATTAGTTCGCCATTGCGTGTCTGTATTGAGTTTCTGTGCGGAAACCTGAGTTGTTGTCTGTGTAAATTGTACTTTCCAAGGCATAAACTATATTGTACTGGAACTCTATGAGTTCATCATTTCGGGTTTCTGATCGCGATGAACGCGTGGGTGGGAACTAAGTGGAGAGTTTGCCATCATATTACTATGTGGACTTCTGTATGTTATGACTATTCTGATGTCTGTGGAAACCAAAGAACTTTCCAATACATAATTGTGACTGTGTCAGTGGGAAATAATGAGTTCGCCATTATGGGATTGTGAACCGAGAAGGACTGAGAATCCGATAGAAAAACTGTGCAAGGGATCAAGCGAAGGATCCGGGGAAAAAACTATGTAAGGATCAAAGGTGATTCAGAAGTGTCAATAAATATCAATAAGGATCTTAGAGAAGTTTGTAACGATCATAAGTGATCCGGAAAAAGGTTAGGATCACAGAGAGATCAAGGGAAAATAATTGTAAGGATCAAAGGTGATAGATCCGCAAGTTCAAGAGAGGATCAAGTGTCCTAGCATTCGGATTTGGTCCATGCTAAATAAATATCAGATTATAAGAATCACATTTTCAAGTCAGGAATGGACTAAGACTGGTTTGTACTGAGTCCTGAAGCGATTAAGATAGTGTCAATGAGTTAGTGCAATCGGTTAAGGAAAGAAGACTGGAAAAACTTAACTAAGATAGTGAGTTGAGACTTCGGGAATTGAGGTAAACCGGTCAACATTGTTTGGAGTAAAGTGTTGTCGCCAAAGTGTGTCTGATCACCAAGAGATTGCTCGGAAATAAGAACTACTATTCTTAGTAAGTTGTTGAGCTGAACTGGGTTGGTGAGACTGAATATATCGTAAAGAGACCAGATCAAGGAAATCAATATTTGAGACCGACTCCAAGTGTGATTGCATTCAAGAACTTTGGATTCAATACAAAGAAGTCTAGATACGACAATGGTCGAATGACCGACAGTCTGAGGACTGAGTTAAGGCAAGTGGGTGTCAGAACTCTGGAAATGGTCTTAGGAGATAGAACAAGCTTCTATTAATCGTTTTATTTGAGGACAAATTCATTCAAAAGTGGGGGAGACTTATAACACCCTCTTTATGAAGACTGAGAAGGAACAGTCCAAGGACGAGTAAGCTAGACTGAACAGACGAGCCAATCAGTATTAGACTTTTCGTCTAGGACAAAATTGGTCAAATTGAGACAATATTGTCGGGTCCGGACATAGCGTTTGAACTTGTCGGACAAGACTGGTCGGATTTCGGACAAGACAGTTGGACTTGTCATTTGATATCAGTTACTTAGTTCATGGAGTAACTGATATACGTTTGACGGGAACGGTTACTGAGCCAAATATATATTGATTGCCTATGGAAATATGCGGGAACAGTTATCTGGCAGTTACTGGATTGATGAACTGTTGAGCGGTTACAAGAGCGGTTACTAAAGCAGTTCCAGAGTGGTTACTAAAGCAGTTCCAGAGCGGTTACTTGATGCTTAAACGACATGGACATTTGAGTCCTTGAATTGCTAAGGCGGTTATAGAGCAGTTGGCTTGTCGAGATTTTAATAACTGACGTGAACATTTATGGAACTGTTGGGAGTTAAGTAAAACTGTCGAGAGCAGTTACTGACTTGTTAAGGGGGCGAGAGCGATTGCATCAAATGAAAACCGCCAACTTCCCTTTAAGTGGGACCTTTCTTAGGCAGATAAGGGGATCACAAGTTTTAGGGAGACTGACACGGTTTCTGGACACAGAAACACAAAGAGAAAGGAAGAGAAACTGAACTGGAAAGGAAGAGATGTTCGGATCAGATCGGAGAGGGAAAGGGCGGCCGATCATGGGTGATGATCGACAAGCGCAGGTATAGTACGTGTCGCGTGCTATTTGTTGCGGGGGAGCACTGATCGCGATGAAAAACTGAGTAGGGAGTGGTTACAAAATGAGGAGATTGAGCATAGTCCACAAAGATGGATGCATCGATTGGGTTTGAGTTACTCCGAGTGATTTCTAGAGACTGAATGATGGGATTTAGGACATCAACTAACGAAGATAGAAAGCGGCTTGATGGCTTGATCCACTGGATCCGAGAGTGTCAAGACGAAGAGGTAAAATTTTGTTTGAGTCGATTATTATTCATGCATGTGACTACTGTGAGTAATCACGATGAAGAACTAGGTTACAAGTTTCTATGGCTGATGGTTATGGTGCATGAGACTTGAAGGTTGTCTATGGAACAAGTCAGTGGAGTCATGGTCATCGAGAGTGATGTCCGTGCACTAGATGTCGGATCCCATTCGAGGAATCGAGATGGAAGTTATGATCGGTTGTGGAAATTCGAGTACAATTTCATGTTTGGATCGTCCGGCCAGATAAACCGCATGAACGAGACTGTGGCATGAATCACTGGGTCATGATCAGTACGTCGGATGGTGAGAGACTAGAAGTGATACCGATTCATCGTAAGTCCTCACTGTTGGTTGTATATCATATTGAGTCTAACTTAGTGGATCGAATTGGGTTTTGTTTATGGTCTCAGCGCATGATCAGCAAGACGTATTGGTTGTTCTGAAACCTAAACCGAGGAAACATATCCGAGAAGAATCTGTCTGATTTGGTAGTGTCTCGGTTCATGATACGAGACGATGAAGCAGAGTTGGATCTAAGGGCCGTTGGGCCGAGTGTTGTACGAACTGATCAAGAGTCGATCAGTGACTGAAAGAGAAGTGTTAGCACGGCTAACATACTGTCTATACTGGATGGATTGATTGGAGACCAAGCTCTCTCTCTCTCTCTCTCTCTCTCTCTCTCTCTCTCTTTGTTTACTTGGTTATGTGGGGTTGGTTAGTTGAGTGACTAAGGAACAAGGGGATTCGGTTAAGACTTGATCTAGCTAACTGGATAAGAAGCATGAGGACAGCATGGATGGTTTGGACAGATGGATGAGCAGTCAATCCAAGATCCAAGTCCAACTATTCATAAGCAGTAAGGTACATGTTTTATATTGCGATTGTTAGTAATTTGCTAAGTTTCTAAATTAGACTTAACAAACACTGTTAACTGAAATAAATATCATTGAGGAAATATAAATAAAAAGGCTAAGAACAAGGAATAATTCGGAAAAGACCATTTTTGGTCGAGGAAGGTAACTCACGAACGTACTGTTGGTAAGGAAAACCGGCTCGGGACCTTTCAGTAATCCCCGTGCTGGTAAGATCATCTTCAACCATCAATGGTCTTTCTTGGTGTTGCATCCTAATTTCCCATGAATGTTTACATCAAGAGTCACTTTATCACTTTTCAATTACACATAAGGTCATCATATTACACTTGTAAGACACTTTTTTATATGACCTAAAGAAAAAATAGATGAATTTGCCCTTGATAAGATGAAAGGGAAGAAAGAGAGTGCGTGTTTCTATAATTATTTATTTCACCTCTTAATATTTTATTTTATTTTATTTTTAAATTAAAGATACATATTAAAAAGTTTTTGATATAATAAATTATGTTTTTTAATTCTCTATAATTTGATATCCACTTTGATATGTTTTTTGTTATATTTTAAAATCTATATATGTATACATATCCAATGATTGTGTTATGGATGAGTGATATATGGATGTTTGAAAAACGTGGATGGCTACATGTAGACATACAAGTATAGAGGGGTACATGTAGATGGGTGTTTATGTTTTTTTTCTGTTTTTCTATTTTTCATAGTTATATAATTCATGTTTTATAGTGTTCAAAAAATTGTTTTTACATATTCAAATTGTTAAAACATTAAAAGATAGAAAATTTTATATATAATTTATTGTGACAATTTATTGTGTTTTATATAATTTATAATTTGAAATAAAAGTAAATGAAAAAGTAGAATAAGAAAAGTAGAATATATAATTGTTTTTACATATTCAAATTGTTAAAACATTAAAAGATAGAAAATTTTATATATAATTTATTGTGACAATTTATTGTGTTTTATATAATTTATAATTTGAAATAAAAGTAAATGAAAAAGTAGAATAAGAAAAGTAATAATATCAAATGTGAAATAACTGAAAAAACTAATATACCCAAAAAATTAAAGGTTATTTGCGAATTTGACTCAACACT
>CAJHQP010001742.1:0-104848 GCA_905132765.1 Moricandia arvensis
TTCTCTCTATTCAACACAAATTAGATACCTCAACTTAACACTGCTGTGGGAAGTAAGGGCTTATGGGGTTATATCACATCCGGTGAAGCTCCTAAGCTCATTACTCAAGAAGGTGAAGCTGCAAGTGCCAAGAGTGAGGTGGATAAATGGAAGCAAGAAGACATGATGGTGATGACACTACTTCAAGGATCCCTTGAGACTCCTATCATGGAAGCTTATAACTACTGTGAAACCGCAAAGGACCTATGGGATACCTTGAAGAAAGTGTATGGGAACATCTCAAACTTAAGCCGAGTGTTTGAGGTGAAGAGAGCAATCAGTGGGTTGCTACAAGAGGATATGGAGTTCACTAAGCATCGTGGGAGGTTCCGATAACTCCGGTCTGAGCTAGAGATGTTGAGACCAAGAACGATTTATGCTGATGAGTTGAATGAGAGGCGTGAGCAAGATAAGGTCTTTGGGCTCCTGCTCACCCTAAACCCAGCCTACAACAGCCTCATCAAGCATATCTTGAGAGCTGAGAAGCTTTCATCTCTAGAAGATGTGTGTGCTCATATACAAAAGGAGCATGGCTCTATTGGGTTATTTGGAGGTAAGGGGGAGCTTACCTTGGCTAACCAAGCTGCACAAACTGATCAGGTTGAAACTCCATTGGCAAACAAGGCCGCTTTCAAGAAGTATGAAGACCGGAGGTTCAATGGTAACTGTGATCACTGCAAGAAGCACAGCCACAAGAAGAGTCAGTGCTGGATCCTTCATCCACATCTCAAGCCTGCCAAGTTCATGAAGCAGAGGGAAGCCAAAGCTCACATCTCGGAGGGTTCAACTGGTGCTGGATCAAGCAAGACAACCAATGGTGATAAGAGGGAGGCAAGTGAAGGAAAGTCCCTTGCTGCCTACACGGAGGCACTAGCAGGAACAATGATCAAGACTACATAAGGAGGTCTGACATTGAAGCTCTCATCAAAATGCTTAAGGAGAATGGTAACACCTTTGGTAACCTTAATGGGTATTCTCTTGGTGATTCAATGATTGCTAGTAAGCTAGGAAATGTGAATGAGCTTAGGACTGATAGAACCGGTAGGACAATAGAGAATGAGATGAACCACCAAAGTCTTGCTTGTTCTAGTCCAGAAGCTTGTCACATTGCTAATAGCTCATCTAAACCATTGATAGTAGACTCAGGAGCTTCCCATCACAGATAAGTGATACCAATCTGATCAAAGACATTGAACCAGCTAATGGTCATGTCATGATTGCTAATGGTGATAAGATTCCTATTAGAGGAGTGGGAAATCTAAAATTGTTTAGTAAGAACTCAAGAGCTTTCTATATGCCAGAATTCACTTCAAACTTGTTATCGGTTAAGAAGTGCATTAATGATTTGAAATGTAAGGTTATATTCAGTCCTAACGAGGTTGAGTTTCAGGATATTGAGAGCCAAAAGATGATTGGAAAAGGAGTTACCAAGGGCGAGTTATATATGATTGAAGAGCTTGATCATGTTTCTGATTTTAGTTGTTCCTTTAGTACTTTTTCTTCTGATTTAAATAAGAATACATTGTGGCATGCTAGACTAGGAAATCCTCATGTTAGAGCTTTGAACTTGATGTTACAAGGTGTTGTTTTCGAAAATAATGAGTGTGCAGCTTTCATTTTAGGCAAGCATTGTAAGGCTGTCTTTCCAAGATCATCTACTGTTTATGAGAAGTGCTTTGATTTAATTCATTCTGATGTTTGGACTGATCCTTGCATATCTAGGGATAATCATCAGTACTTTGTAACATTCATTGATGAAAAATCTAAATACACCTGGTTAACACTCATTCCATCAAAAGATAGGGTCCTTGATGCATTTAAGAATTTTCAATCGTATGTGACTAACCATTATCATGCTAAGTTTAAAATTTTTAGATCAGATAATGGAGGAGAGTACACAAGTCATGCATTTAAGGATCACTTAGCTCGACATGGGATCCTTCACCAGACCAGTTTCCCTTACACTCCTCAGCAAAATGGAGTTGTTGAGAGGAAGAATCGCCATCTCATGGAAGTAGCAAGGTCCTTAATGTTTCAAGCCAATGTTCCCAAGAGATTTTGGAGGGATGCTGTGGCTACAGCTTGTTATCTCATCAACCGAACACCTACAAAGGTATTGCATGATCAAGCTCCATTTGAGGTTCTAAACAAGTACAAGCCATCAATGGACTATCTACGGGTCTTCGGATGTTTGTGCTATGTGCTGATTCCAGGAGAGATGAGGAACAAGATAGAAGCCAAGAGTACAAAGGCAATGTTCATAGGCTACTCCACAACTCAGAAGGGATACAAATGTTATGACCCGGTGGCAAGAAGAGTTCTGGTGTTTAGGGATGTAAAGTTCATAGAAGAAAGAGGGTACTATGAGGAGAAGAATCAAGACGGGTTGAAGGACCTTACCTCGGATAAGGCAGCAACTCTAAGGATTATCTTGAAAGGTCTTGGCATTGGAGTGACCAAGAACCCGGGTGGAAATGGTCCAGCAGGGACAAATGAAGCAAATCAGTCTCCCCACCTTGGTCATGAAGGTGGAAACACTAACACTGAAGATCAGGATGGTGGAAGTACTGACAGCAGTGGAGAGTTTGATTCAGGTCAAGAGGAGTTTGATTCTCCAGAGGAAGATAGAAGTTCTGGGTCTCATGATCAAGGTGGTGATACTCAAGAAGGTCAGAGAAGTACTGAGCATCAAGAGGAGGAAGAACCTGAAGAAGGGGAAGTAGAACAGCAGTAACAGTTGAGGAGAAGTTATAGGATAAGAGACCACCATATGATTGGGTTAACACTAGGGTATACTATAATGCCCAAGCGGTTGCACATCCGTCTTAAGTGGTCTGCTCATTTACTAAGTATCCAGAAGAGTTCCTTTATGGTCAGTCTGGACGAGAGCTATATACCAAGATCCTATGAGGAAGCTGTTAAAGACAAGGAATGGAAGGATTCAGTTGGTGCTGAGGCAAGTGCGATGATCAAGAATGACACATGGTATGAAAGTGAGTTGCCAAAAGGGAAGAAGGCTGTGACCAGTAGATGGATCTTTACCATCAAATACTTGGCGAATGGAAAGATTGATAGAAGGAAAACCAGGTTGGTTGCAAGAGGCTTTACTAAAACCTATGTAGAAGATTATGTGGATACCTTTGCACCAGTTGCAAAGCTTCACACTATTAGAATCATATTGTCTCTTGCGGTTAACCTTGAGTGGGGTTATGTGAAGAATGGCTTCCTTCAAGGAGAACTTGAAGATGAAGTTTATATGCATCTTCAACCAGGTCTGGAACACTTAGTGAAGAAGGGAAATGTTCTTCGGTTCAAGAAGGCAATATATGGTCTCAAACAATCTCCTAGAGCCTGGTACAACAAGTTGAGCACTACTCTCAGTTGCAAAGGGTTTAAGAAATCTGAACTGGACCATACCTTGTTCACTCTCTCGACCACATCAGGTATAGTTGTCCCTTTTGTGTATGTTGATGATATCATCATCACATGAAGCGACAAGGCAGGTATTCAATCCACTAAAGACTTCCTTAAATCTGTGTTTGAAATAAAAGACTTGGGAGAGATGAAATACTTCCTTGGTATTGAGATATGTAGATCCAAGGAAGGTTTGTTTTTGTCCCAAAGAAAGTATATACTTGATCTCTTGAAAGATGCAGGGAAACATGGAGGGAAGACAGCCAAGATGCCACTAGAGGATTGCTACAAGGTTCCTCGTGAGGGGGAGATTGAAGATAGCCGGCCATTCCATGATCCTAAGCTTTATTGAAAGCTTGTTGGTAAGTTGATCTATCTTACCATTACCCGACCTGATATATGTTTTGATGTGAACCAGATGAGCCAACACATGCAAGTTCCAAAGGAACATCATTGGCACATGGTTGAGAGGATCCTGATGTATCTAAACGGATCACCAAACCTTGGAGTATGGATGGCTGTAATAGGAGCACATAAGTGGTGGGCTATTGTGATGCAGATTAGGCAGGAGATAGGATGGATAGGAAGTCGACCACTGGATATTGCACCTTCATAGGTGAGAACCTAGTTACCTAGAAGAGCAAGAAGCAGAAGGTGGTGTCTTGTTCAAGTGCCGAAGCTGAGTATAGGGCAATGCTGAAGCTTACAGATGCGCTGGTGTGGATCAAAGACATTCTGAAGCATGTGGAGATTGATCAGTCTACACCAATGACTATGCATTGTGATAACCAAGCCACTATCCATATAGCCTCCAACTCAGTATTCCATGAAAGAACCAAGCACATTGAGGTCGATTGCCACAAGGTGAGGCAAATGATTGGATTATGAGTGATCTTGCCATGCTATAAAAGGAGTGAGGATCAGTTGGCGGATGTGTTTACAAAGGCAGCTAGACAGAAGACAGTGGAGTCCATCCATGTGAGGTTAGGACTCATTGATCTAACCCAACTTAGCTAATCCCCTACTATGGGGTCTCCACTCTTTTTCCCACATCAAAGGGTTTTATCCCAAAAAGGGTTTTCTCTTTGGTGAGGTTTTTAAGGAGGGAGATCTCATAGCCTTCCAAGCTTGACTTGTTCCATATGGTCAAGCTTGAGGGGGAGTGTTAAGGTGAGGTATCTACTTTGGGTTGAATAGGAACAAGGAAGAAAAGAGAAGGGTTTGGGTCGACCTTGTCCGTACAAGGCCGTACAGGCCGTACAAGGCCGTACAGGCCGTACAGGCCATACAAGGTCGACCAAAAGCACTCGACCGGTTTTTACCATCCGGGTAAAACCAAAGTGACTAGAATGCTTTTCTTGAGGAGGTAACCTTATCCATACGTTGGAAAGCAAGAAGAGGGCCACGTGGACAGGCTGTCAAGAGCTGGAAGGATCAACATCTTGTCAAAGATGCTGATTCCATTTGCTTGGCCGGAAAGCCTTCTTTTGAATTAGGCGCGCCCTTGGACGAACCACAGCCACTCCTTTTCTCCCTTTGCTTTCTGAAAACCCTTGTAGCTTTCTCTATATATTGTAACCCCTTGAGGATGAATAAAGCATACAGTTCTCTCTAAGTTTCCGAGTCTCAAGATGTTCTTCATAGTCTCTCATAATCTCTCTTCTCGTTGAGTCTAAATCAAGTCTATTTCTTTCTAAATCTGTTCTTAATCTCTTTCTGGTTACATTTCAACTAAGATATAAAAAGATCTTATAAACTCCTTGTCTCAATATCCTGAAAGTAGACATCATTAGGATTAAAAACAACAAGGCAATTCAGATCACTAGTTGCCTTTTTAACAGATAGTAAATTAGAAGTGAATGTAGGCATGCAAAATGCCTTTGAATCTTTGTTAAACAGTTTCAAGTTCCCTATACCTTTAATGGGTATTTTCTCACCATTAGCTATCATCACATTACCTAAGGCAGGTTCTATGTTACTGATTAGACTAACATCACTAATCATGTGGTGAGAAGCCCCTGAATCTATCACTAGTGGTTTAGGATTCTGACCAGTAGTGTGTATTGCATTTAGAGAGGTTCCAAGAACAATACCAAAGTTCTCCTTGAGGGCTTTGATGAGAGCATCAAGGTCTGACCTCTTGATATTCTCATCCTGAGTGGTCCTCAAGGTAGACAGAGCACTTGTCGCCATGGCTTTGGCTTCACCAGCAGCGTTTGAACCAACATGAGGGCACATGGTTGAGAACATAGATGGTGTGGATGGTTCTGGCGTGTCTGAGGAGAAGTGTGCTCTTGCATCCATGTACTGACTCCTTGGCTCTTTGAACTTGGCAGGTTTGAGGTGAGGGTGAAGGATCCATCACTTGTCCATCATGTGGCCTTTCTTCTTGCAATGATCACACACCCACACCTTCCTATCATCCTACTTGTAGTATCCCTTGTTAGCTACTGCTACTTCCACCTTGTGTGCCATGGTGAGCTCTCCCTTTCCCTCAAACAAACCCACTGACCCTTGTTCCTTCTGGATTTGAGCACACACTTCATCCAAGGATGGTAGCTTCTCAGCTCTGAGTAAGTGCTTAATCAAATCATTATTGCAAGGGTTAAGGGCCAGGAGTAGTCCAAAGACCTTGTCTTGCTCACGCCTTTCATTTAACACCACTCGATCAGTTGAACTAAGTCTGAGCATTTCAAACTCAGCCCATATTGACCTAAACTTCCCAAAGAACTGATTGAAGTCCATGTCCTCTTGCTTGAGAGAATTGATGGCTCTCTTCACTTCAAAGATTCTGCTAAGGTTGGAGACATTCCCATACACCTTATACAGAGTATCCCATAGTTCCTTAGGGGTTTCACAGTAGGAGTAGGCATCTAGGATACTTGGGTCTAGAGAGTTTTGGATGGCTGACAACACCAGAAAGTCTTCTTGAACCCATTTGGTTTCATCAACAGCCACAACCTCTCAGCCATCTTTACCTTGTGTTACCAGCTTTGGGGCTTGACCTTCTGTCACATGACTCCATAAGCCGCGACCTCCAAGGGCATTCTTCACAAGTCTTGACCAGAGAAGATAGTTTAACCCTTTCAGGTTACTGGAACCACAACAGCCTTGTTTTGCTCCATCTTGGTTGCTATGGGCCGTTGGGTAATAGAGTGTTTCTGAAAAGTTTAAGAGTTTGGCGAACTGGAAATAAAAGACTCTCAAGGACAACTTGTATACTCCAAAAATCTGAATGATATACCCAGAGAAACAAGAACCAAGGGAAGAAATCGAACAAAAACAAAGGAAAAACAGAGGACCCTTGCTATTACCCACTGGATAATAGGTTAGGTTTTTCTGGAAACTTGAAGGGAGATGAGGAAGAGAGTATTGCGAAAGAAGAATAGAGGTTTAGGAGCTTGAGTAGCTCTGATACCATGTAAGTTTAAGAGAGTTAAGAGGAGAGTAAGCTGAAGAACATCAAGAACATGAAGAACACTTGATGAAAGAGAGATGAGAGAGAGTGTAAACAAGTAAAGAGGAGGTTTTATTTCTCCTTAATGGTAATGTTTCTGCTTACAACAGATATAAAGATAGAGAGGAAATAGAGAGTAAAACAATAACACACTAGTCCAAAGACTATACTCTGCCCATCAGCTCTTTTTGCAGCAGATCTAGATTTGTATTTTAAACTGCTTTAGTCTTCTTCAAGTCCTCACCGAGTCTTCTTCAAGTCCTCACTGAGTCTTCTTACAAGTCTTCAGTGAGTCTTCTACCACTTGTCTCCACTTGTATGATAGATTTTCAAATTGTAGTTTACATACTTGGATTAACAATTGATGTGATCATGGACCAGCTTACCAAACAGGGTAAAGAGATCTTAGACGAGCCACATGATGCCACAATGAAGAAGCAGCCTGGTGATGTTGCTTTGACCATTCCAGAAGGTCCCATGACCCATTCCAGAGCCAAGAAACTCAAGGAGACTGTTGTAGGATTACTCACTTCACATCCACAACAAGAAGAAAGTCTTGGACAAGGTTTGATGGTCTGAGATATCTCTACACCAAGATGAGCTAGTGTTTATGCAAGACATTTGGTGTGGGCTCTTTTCCTTGCTTTTGGTTTTGTCCCACGAGGTTTTCCGGAGGAAGGTTTTTAACGAGGCCACGACTTGTCTTACAAATCACCTAGGCCCTATCTCGGCCCAAGACTACTAGAAGACTATCCCTTTTATCTTATGTTATTTTTAAGACTATAGTTTTATGTTATATTTCCGAAAACCTAAGAGCTTGTTCTTTGGTTTCTTTTATTAAGGGTTTTCGCAAACCCTATTGTAGTCAAGCAGTCTTTTATCAAAATCACTATTTCTCTCTCTCTCTCTAGTTGGCGAGTTGAGTTGTTTCTGGTGTGTAATATCCAGAGTCTAAGGGTGTCTAAGTTGGTGTGTCATATCCTATTTAGTCATCTAGGAGTATCAAGAGATCATCCATCCCTCTTGTGTCACCATTAAATCCACAAACCTTGAAGAACTTGAGTCTCTGATTCGTTCCTGCAAGGATCTATCCTCCCATCAACCAAAGAAGCATCCTAGGCGTGTGTCATGTGGTATCAGAGCAACTTTGGTTAGGGAAGTCTCGTTTGCTCTTTAAATCTTTTTGTTTCAGCCGCAATACTCCTTAATCATCATGAACAAAAGTAGAACTAGGTTTATTTAGGGCTGCACGAAAATTACATAGAGTTTTGGCCGATTTTGTGCACTTTCCTTTTTGGTTTTAGGCGAAAGCCCTAGTTTTCTCTAAACCTAGCCGCATAAGAAATACTTGCCGAGCAAGTAAAATTTTGTGTTGAGTTTTTTTTCTTTGTTTCTTCTCATGTACTCCTTGAACTACTTACTAGTTACTGAAGAAGAAGCCGAGTTGGTCCGGAAGAAAAAGTTACTCATGGAGGCCATGACTGCTCAACTAAACCAATCCATGGTAGCTACGATGACTGAGATGATGAGGACAAATCTCAATGAGCTCCGCAAAGAGTTCATAGAGGAAGTAAGGCGAGCTACTGGACAGGACACCATCGTGAGACTAGGAGAGAAGAAGGACGCAACCCAACTAGACAAGAGCATGCCGGCTCTGAAGAAACTGATAACTACTATGAGCACATCAGTTCCTCATCAAGACAAAGACAAAGAAGGCAGAGACGTGGACAAGAAGGAAGAGCAAACCAGAGAGATGAGCTTTCTGGTTTGAAGATCAAGATACCTCCCTTCAATGGGAAAGCTGATCCGGATGCCTATCTTGAATGGGAGAAGAAGATTGAACTGGTCTTTCAGTGTAAGCAGTACACAAATCACAAGAAGATCCAGATAGCTGCTACTGAGTTCTATGACTATGCTCTAAGCTGGTGGGATCAGTATGTCACTAACCGTAGAAGGAATGGTGAGGAACCATTTGAAACATGGCCAGAGATGAAGTCTATCATGCGGAAGAGGTTTGTTCCAAGTCATTATCATAGAGATCTTCATCATAGGCTCAGAAAACTCACACAAGGCTCAAGATCAGTAGAAGAATACTACCATAATATGGAATTAATCTTGCTAAGGGCTAGTATATATGAAGATAGAGAAGCCACAATGTCAAGGTTTCTGTGTGGTCTAAACCGTGAATACAAGACAATGTTGAGATGCAACATTATGTGGAGTTAGAAGAGATGTTACACAAGGCTATTGTTGTGGAGCAACAGCTTAAGAGGAAGGGACATTCACGAACCAGCTTTGGATCCAACCGGTTACACAACACCAAGGAAGAGAAGCCAACTTACCCTAAGAAGTCTAAGCCATACCAGTGAGAAGGCAAGCCCTATCCGAGGGAAGAAACCAAATCGAGTAGTACCCTTGACAAGGGCAAAGGCAAGGCTGAGGCTTCTAGTTCCAGAGCTCGGGATGTCAAGTGTTTCAAATGCCAAGGACGAGGTCCCTATGCTAATGAATGTACCAACAAGAGAGTCATGATTCTTCTAGAAGATGGTGAGGATGTTTGTGAAGATGAAAGCACCGAACCTGACCATGAAGAAACTGAGGAAGAGCATGAAAAAGGACCGGTCCAAGGGAAGCGGTTAGTAGCAAGAAGACTCCTAAGCTTGCAAACAAAGACTAAAGATCTAGAGTAACGTGAGAAACTGTTCTAAACAAGGAGCTTGGTCCAAGGAAAGGTTTGCAGCCTTATAGTTGATGGACGCAGTTGTGTGAATGCTGCTAGTGAGACAATGGTCAAGAAGTTGGGTTTGAAGGTTCAGAAGCACCCAAAACCTTACCGGCTACAATGGCTAAATGAAGAAGGCACCATGAAGGTCTCTAATCAAGTTCTCATTCCTTTACCATAGGAAGATATGAAGATGAGGTCTTGTGTGATGTCTTACCTATGGAAGCTGGTCACATACTTCTTGAAAGGCCTTGGCAATCTGATCGCCGAGTCATCCATGATAGTTTCACCAACAAGCATTCCTTTGAGTTCAAGGGCCGCAAGACTGTCCTGGTTCCTTTGACACCTAAGGAATTTCAGCATGATCAGATTCAGCTCCAAAAGAAGAAGGAGATTGATCTCAAATAGGCTGGAACTAAGCAGCCAAACTTCTATGCAAAAAGATTCTACACCGGTGTATCCGAGTGAAATGGTGTCTCTTTTGCAGGAGTTTCAAGATGTATTTCCAGAGGACAATCCCATTGGTTTACCTCCTTTGAGAGGGATTGAGCATCAGATAGACTTTGTTCCAGGATCTACACTTCCAAACCGTCCAGCATACAGAACCAACCCGGTTGAGACCAAGGAGTTTCAAAGACAAGTAGAGGAACTCATGGAGAAGGGCTATATCCGACAGAGTTTGAGCCAATGTGATGTACCAGTGCTCCTAGTGCCTAAGAAGGATGGTACATGGCATATGTGTGTTGATTGTAGATCAATCAACAACACCACAGTGAAGTATCGCCACCCTATACCTAGATTAGATGATATGCTTGATGAATTGCATGGTTCTTGCATCTTCTCTAAGATAGATTTGAAAAGTGGTTATCATCAGATTAGGAAGAAAGAAGGAGATGAATGGAAAACTGCATTTAAGACTAAGCATGGTTTGTATGAGTGGTTAGTTATGCAATTTGGATTGACAAATGCACCTAGTACATTCATGAGATTGATGAATCATGTTCTTAGATAATTCATAGGCATTTTTTTTGTTGTGTACTTTGATGACATCTTAGTATATAGCAAGACTTTAGATGATCATATAGAGCATCTTAGGGCTGTTCTTAAAGTGTTAAGAAATGAGAAACTCTTTGCCAACTTGAAGAAGTGTACTTTTTTCACAGATAACTTGGTCTTTCTAGGCTTTGTTGTGAGTGCAGATGGAGTTAAGGTGGATGAGGAGAAGATCAAAGCCATCAAGGACTGGCCAAGCCCAACCACAGTAGGAGAAGTGAGAAGTTTCCATGGGCTTGCTGGGTTTTACAGGCGTTTTGGGAGGGACATTAGCACCATTGCAGCTCCATTGACTGAAGTAATCAAGAAAGGTGTAGGATTCAAATGGGGAGAAGTACAAGAAGCCGCATTCCAAACCATTAAAGAGAAGCTTACTCAATCACCTCTCTTAATGCTTCCTGACTTTACTAAAACATTTGAGATTGAATGTGATGCCTCAGGGATTGGGATTGGTGCTGTATTGATGCAGGATAGGAAGCCCATGTGAGAATAGACATATAATAGTGTGTGAGTGAATGTGACAGTCTGTTTGAGTGTGAACAAGAAAAAGAATGAGAAACAAAGAGAATGAGTCTGCTGGACAGATTGTATGCATGACAAAGAATAGAAGTGTTTGAGAGTGTGAGTGAGACTGAGCTCGTGGGTAACAAGAGAATAGAGAGTATGGAGGATAGAGAAACAACATAATAAGGGAATTGGTGAAGGAGAGAATTAACTTTCACTTCAGAGAGTATGAGAGTTTATGCAGAGTTTAAGAGAGAATCATGAGAATGTTTGTGAGAGTTTGAGTAACCAGAGATTATGAGAGAGTATGAGACCAGAGAATGGTGAAGAAGAAATGGGAACTCCCCCATCCAGCTTGACTAATTTCGTGCACAATGAGGCTATTTATTAAGATCTTTTGAGATATGAGACGAAAAGGAAACCAGAAGAGACTACGAATAGATTTGAAAAGGATCAGACTTGATTTAGACTTAATGAGAAGAGAGATTATGAAACACTATGAAGAACATTGTGAGTCTCAAAAACTTAGAGAGACCAGTATGCTTTATTCATCCTCAAGGGGTTGCAATATATAGAGAGAGCTACAAGGCTTTTCAGAAAGTAAAGCAAGGAAAGGAGTGGCTCAGATTCGACAAGGAGAGCGCTTATTTGAAAAGGAGGCTTTCTGGCCAAGTAAATGGCATCAGCATCTTTGACAAGATGCTGATCCTTTCCAGCCATGTGCCAGACTGTCTACGCGGAGAGCTTCTTCCTTTCCAACGGTTAGATAAGGTTACCGAGCCAAAGAATCACCTTGAGTCACTTTTGTTTTTCCCGGATGGTAAAAACTGGTCGAGTGCTTTTGGTCGACCTTGTACGGCCTGTACGGCCTGTACGGCCTTGTACGGACAAGGTCGACCCAAACCCTTCTCCTCTTTTCTTTATAATCAACCCCAAGATAGATACCACAACTTAACATTTATAGCCAAGAGTACACAGAAGCCCTAGACAATAAACAACTATTATCTTGGGAAGCCTTAAACTAATATTATCTTTAGGGAACATTAAACAGCTATTCTAGGAAGAGGAAAAGGTTTCTGCTGCAGCTGAGGGCGAGAGTGACAGCTCCAAACAGCTCCATTCCTTAAGTTGTGCATGTGACTTCATTTTGAATTCAAATCAAACTCCTTTCCCTCCAACGTCTACAAGACTTTCTGAAATAGATTGTTGGTCGACAGGAACTCCCTATCTTTGAACCAACATGATCATGAATCTCTTGTCCCTAACTTTTCACAAGTTATCTTGACCCTAATCTTGCACATTCTTCTTTGGTTGATTCAAGGTTGACCCGGACTTTGCACTTTACTAATCTTGGTTTTGATTCTTTTGCACAAACTTTGCACCAAAGATTATCTTCAACCCTTATTTTGTACATTGATCTTTGGGTGTTTTGGGGCTGACCCGAACTTTGCACTTCATTATCTGATGTGATCATGGACCGGATTACTAAGGAGAACAAGGAGAGTATAGATGAGCCACATGAAGCCACATTGCACCAGCAGCCTGGTGATGAGGCTCTAGCCATTCCTGAAGGTCCCATGACTCGTTCCAGAGTCAAGAAACTTAAGGAGAATGTTGTTGGATTACTCACTTCACATCCACAACAAGAAGAAATTCTTGGACAAGGTTTGATCCGAGATGTCTTGATCACCATTCAAGCCATCTCTACATCAAGCTGAGTTAGTGTCTAGGCAAGACATGGGGTGAGTGCTCTTTTCCTTGCTTTTGGTTTTGTCCCACGAGGTTTTACGGAGGAAGGTTTTTAACGAGGCCACAACTTGTCTTCACATCACTTAGGCTCTATCTCGGCCCAAGACTAAAGAAGTATTCACATTTTTAGCTTATGTTATTTTAAAACTATAGTTTCCATTTTTCTTATTTTCGAAACCCTAGAGAGTATGTTCCCTGGTTTCTCTTATTTAAAGGGTTCTTCTAACCCTATTGTATCATTAAGCAACCTTTTTTCAGAGAGTTATTTTCTCTCTTACGGCTCTCTCTCTCTAGAAGTTGTCGAGTTCTGGTGTGTAATATCCAGAGACCTAAGGGTGTTTACTTGGTGTGTCATATCCGAGTTATTCATCTAGGAGTATCAAGAGTCCTCTCATCCCTCTTGTGTCACCAATCGATCCAAAACCTTGAAGAACTAGAGTCCCTGATTCGTTCTTGCAAGGATCTATCCATCCCCATCAACCAAAGAGCATCCTAGGGACGCATCAAGTGGTATCAAAGCAACTTTGGTTTGGGAAGTACTCGTTCGCTCTTGTTTCTTTTTGTTTCATCAGTATTAAACCTTTGTTAAGCAGTATATCTAATCTGTTTAGGGCTGCTCGAGTTTCATAGAGTCTAGACAAGGTTTAAGACTTTTTCCTTTATGCTTGCGGAAACCCTAGAGAGATAAAACCTAGCTGCATAAGTTCTTTGCTCTCTAAACCTCTTTGTTTCATCTGCTAATCAACTTAATCACCTTGAACACGAGTAGAGTTAGGTTGTTTAGGCTGCTAGAACACCTTAGAGAAGTTTAGACAAGAATTGAAGAATTTCCTTTTTGCTTGAAATCGGCAACCCTAGTTCCATTTTTTTTAGCCGATTATCCTTTTTGCTTTTGTCTTGCAAAACAAGCTTTAGTTTGTGTTTACCTTTTTCCTTTTTGCTTGTCTTGTTACCTAGAAACTTTTTACTGGTTATATTGTTTACCTTTGTGCAGGAAGCATGGGATCCGAGTCTGAAGAAGAAGCTGAACTCGTCAGGAAGAACAAGCTACTCATGGAAGCCATGACTCCTCAACTCAACCAGAACATGGTAGCAACCATGACCGAGATGTTGAGGACCAACCTCAATGATATCCGGAGGGAGCTCAGAGAAGAAGTCAGAAGAGCTACTGGTCAAGGAACCAACAAAGAGGCTAGAAGAGAAGAGAGACCTCATGCAACTCGCCAAGAGCATGCTGGTTATGAGGAGACTGACAACGAGTATGAACATATCAGTTCATTATCAAGACAAAGCCAAAGAAGACATAGGCGTGTCCAAGAAGGAAGGACAAACCAGAGATATGAATTTGCCGGTTTGAAGATCAAGATACCCCCATTCCATGGCAAAGCTGATCCGGATGCCTATCTTGAGTGGGAGAAGAAGATTGAGTTAGTCTTTCAGTGTAAGCAGTACACCAACCACAAGAAGATTCAGATTGCTGCTACTGAATTCTATGACTATGCTCTAAGCTGGTGGGATCAATACATCACAACTCGTAGAAGGAATGGAGAGGAACAAGTAGAGACTTGGACAGAGATGAAGTATATCATGCGCAAGAGGTTTGTTCCAATCCATTACCACAGAGACTTGCACCACAGGCTCAGGAAGCTTACTCAAGGTTCAAGATCAGTGGAAGAGTATTACCAGGAGATGGAGTTGCTCATGCTAAGGGCTAGCATATCAGAAGATAGAGAAGCAACCATGTCAAGATTCCTGTGTGGTCTAAACCGAGAGATACAAGACAATGTTGAGATGCAACATTATGTGGAGCTTGAAGAGATGCTACACAAGGCTATCCTTGTGGAACAACAGCTCAAGAGGAAGGGACATTCACACAACCACTATGGCTCCAACCAGTTACACAACACCAAGGAAGAGAAGTCCACATACCCTAAGGAGTCTAAACCATATCGAAAAGACCACAAGCCCTATCCGAGGGAAGAAACCAAACCAAGCAGTGCTCTTGACAAGGGCAAAGGCATGGTCGAAGCTTCTAGTTCCAGAGCTCGTGATGTCAAGTGTTTCAAGTGCCAAGGACGAGGTCATTATGCCAATGAGTGTACCAACAGGAGAGTCATGATCTTTCTGGAAAATGGTGAGTATGCCTCAGAAGATGACAACACTGAGTCTGACCAAGAAGATAGTGAAGAGGAGCATGAAGAAGGACCAGTCCAGGGGAAGCTTTTAGTAGCTAGAAGGCTTCTAAGCTTGCAAAACAAGACTGAGGAGCTAGAGCAACGTGAGAACCTATTCTACACCCGGTGCTTGGTCCAAGGAAAAGTGTGCAGCCTCATTGTTGATGGAGGCAGTTGTGTGAATGCTGCGAGTGAAACTATGGTCAAGAAGTTGGGATTGAAGGTTCAGAAGCATCCCAAACCTTACCGGCTACAATGGCTGAATGAAGAAGGCACCATGAAGGTTTCAAGTCAAGTGCTCATTCCTTTAGCCATAGGAAGATATGAAGATGAAGTCTTGTGTGATGTGTTGCTTATGGAAGCTGGTCACATACTTCTTGGGAGACCTTGGCAATCTGATCGCCGAGTTATCCATGATGGCTTCACCAACAAGCACTCCTTTGAGTTCAAGGGTCGCAAGACTGTCCTGGTTCCCTTGACACCAAAGGAAGTTCAACAAGATCATATTCAACTCCAAAAGAAGAAGGAGATTGATCTAAAACCGGCTGGAACTAAGCAGCCAAACTTCTATGCTAACATGGGTGATATCAAAAGAACTCTTTACTCTAAACAATCTGCTATCTTACTTGTGTTTAAAGAAACCCTTTTGAACTTAACAGATTCTACACCGGTGTATCCGAGTGAGATGGTTTCTCTTTTGCAGGAGTTTCAAGATGTATTTCCAGAGGACAATCCCATTGGTTTACCTCCTTTGAGAGGGATTGAGCATCAGATAGACTTTGTTCCAGGATCTACACTTCCAAACCGTCCAGCATACAGAACCAACCCGGTTGAGACCAAGGAGTTTCAAAGACAAGTAGAGGAACTCATGGAGAAGGGCTATATCCGACAGAGTTTGAGCCAATGTGATGTACCAGTGCTCCTAGTGCCTAAGAAGGATGGTACATGGCATATGTGTGTTGATTGTAGATCAATCAACAACACCACAGTGAAGTATCGCCACCCTATACCTAGATTAGATGATATGCTTGATGAATTGCATGGTTCTTGCATCTTTTCTAAGATAGATTTAAAAAGTGGATATCATCAGATTAGGATGAAAGAAGGAGATGAATGGAAAACTGCATTTAAAACTAAACATGATTATATGAGTGGTTAGTTATGCCATTTGGATTAACCAATGCACCTACTACATTCATGAGATTAATGAATCATGTTCTTAGATCATTCATAGGCATCTCTGTTGTTGTATACTTTGATGACATCTTAGTACATAGGAAGAACTTAGAAGAGCATCTAGAACATCTTAGGGCTGTCCTGACTGTTTTGAGAAATGAAAAGCTTTATGCAAACATGAAGAAGTGCACTTTTTGCACGGATAGCTTGGTTTTCCTAGGCTTTGTTGTGAGTGCAGATGGAGTTAAGTTCGATGAGGAGAAAATCAAAGCCATCAAAGACTGCCCGAGTCCAACCACAGTAGGAGAAGTGAGGAGTTTCCATAGGCTTGCTGGGTTCTATTGGCGTTTTGTGAGAGCTTTAGCACCATTGCAGCCCCCTTGACTGAAGTGATAAAGAAGGATGTCGGATTCAAGTGGGGAGAAGCACAAGAGAAGGCATTCCAATGCCTAAAAGAGAAGCTTACTCAATCACCTCTTCTTATGCTTCCTGACTTTACTAAAACTTTTGAAATAGAATGTGATGCCTCAGGAATTGGAATTGGTGCTGTATTGATGCAGGATAGGAAACCCATTGCCTACTTCAGTGAGAAGCTTGGAGGAGCCACTCTCAACTATGCAACCTATGACAAGGAACTCTATGCCTTGGTGAGGGCCTTGCAAACATGGCAGCATTACCTATGGCCCAAGTATTTTGTCATCCACACTGATCATGAGTCCATAAAGTATCTAAAAGGGCAGAGTAAGCTTAGCAAGAGACACACAATATGGGTTGAGTTCATAGAGACCTTCCCATACGTGATCAAGTATAAACAAGGTAAGGAGAACATAGTTGCTGATGCACTATCTCGGAGGTATGTTCTCTTGACCACTTTAGATGCTAAGTTACTTGGGTTTGAGCAGATAAAAGATATGTATGATACTGACCATGATTTCAAGGAAGCTTATGCTTCTTGTGAGAAGTTTGCTGCAGGGCATTACTTTAGACAAGAAGGTTTCTTGTTTTATGACAATAGATTGTGTGTGCCTAACTGCTCTTTGAGAGATCTCTTTGTCAGGGAATCCCATGGGGGTAGTCTAATGGGACACTTTGGGATTGCCAAGACCTTAAAAGTTTTGCAGGATCACTTCTATTGGCCGCACATGAAGAGAGATGTGGAGAGAATCTGTGGGAGGTGTGCTACTTGCAACCATGCCAAGTCCCAAGTCCAATCCCAGGGTTTGTATACTCCTTTACCCATTCCACACCATCCCTGGAATGACATTTCCATGGACTTTATTGTTGGATTACCTTGGACTAGAACAGGAAAGGATTCAATCTTTGTTGTTGTTGATAGGTTCTCTAAGATGGTACATTTCATAGCATGTCATAAGACTAATGATGCATTGAACGTTGCTAACCTGTTCTTTAAAGAAGTTGTTCGTTTACATGGCATGCCTAGGACTATACTTTCTTAGTTACTTTTGGAAGACTGTTTGGTCTAAGCTAGGCACTAAACTGTTGTTTTCTACTACATGTCATCCACAAACTGATGGACAAACAGAAGTAGTTAATAGAACTCTAGGAACACTCCTGCGTGCATTCATTAGAACGAACTTAAGAACTTGGGAAGAATACTTACCACACTGTGAATTTACATACAATCATGCCATGCATTCTGCTTCTAAGTATTCACCTTTTGAAATTGTTTATGGGTTCAATCCCACCTCTCCTTTGGATCTAATGCCTTTTTCTGAGTATGAAAGGTTCAGTTTAGACGGTAAGAAGAAAGCAGAGATGGTCCAACGGATCCATGAGAAGGCTAGACTTAACATTGAGCAGAAAACCAAGCTTTATGAGAAGCAAGCCAACAAAGGAAGGCGTGTGAGGGTCTTTGAAGTCGGTGACCAAGTTTGGGTCCACCTGAGTACGGACAGGTTCCCCAACGAGAGAAGTCCAAGCTGATGCCAAGGGTTGATGGACCTTTCGAGATCATCCACAAGATCAATGACAATGCCTAGAAGCTTGATCTCCAAGGTAAGTACAATATACCAAATTGTTTCAATGTCACTGACTTGTCCCCTTTTGTTGTTGATGAACCTGATTTGAGGACAAATCCTTTTCAAGAGGGAGGGGATGATGTGATCATGGACCGGATCACTAAGGAGAACAAGGAGAGTATAGATGAGCCACATGAAGCCACATTGCACCAGCAGCCTGGTGATGATGCTCTAGCCATTCCTGAAGGTCCCATGACTCGTTCCAGATTCAAGAAACTTAAGGAGAATGTTGTTGGATTACCCACTTCACATCCACAACAAGAAGAAAGTATTGGACAAGGTTTGATCCGAGATGTCTTGATCACCATTCAAGCCATCTCTACATCAAGCTGAGTTAGTGTCTAGGCAAGACCTGGGGTGCGTGCTCTTTTCCTTGCTTTTGGTTTTGTCCCACGAGGTTTTTCGGAGGAAGGTTTTTAATGAGGCCACAACTTGTCTTCACATCACTTAGGCTCTATCTCGGCCCAAGACTAAAGAAGTATTCACATTTTTAGCTTATGTTATTTTAAAACTATAGTTTCCATTTTTCTTATTTTCGAAACCCTAGAGAGTATGTTCTCTGGTTTCTCTTATTTAAAGGGTTCTTCTAACCCTATTGTATCATTAAGCAACCTTTTATTCAACGAGTTATTTTCTCTCTTGACGTCTCTCTCTCTCTAGAAGTTGTCGAGTTCTGGTGTGTAATATCCAGAGACCTAAGGGTGTTTACTTGGTGTGTCATATCCTAGTTATTCATCTAGGAGTATCAAGAGTCCTCTCATCCCTCTTGTGTCACCAATCGATCCAAAACCTTGAAGAACTAGAGTCCCTGATTCGTTCTTGCAAGGATCTATCCATCCCCATAACCAAAGAGTATCCTAGGGACGTATCATTATATTTCTTGTGCAAATCTTGTGCAAAATAATATTTTTGTACACACTTTGCACATGATTATTTTTGCACAATCTTTGCACAAGCGACCTTCACTCTCAACTGGTGCTTCGTCTTCCTTCATTCCAACAATCCCATCAAACTTGACCATAGGAGATCCTTGGTCAAGCTTGGAACCTTGAAGAAGATCCCTCATTAAAAACCTTAGCCAGAAAACCCATATGGGACAAAACCAGCTAAGGAAAAGATTAGAGTTCTTCAAAGCCTAGGGATTAGCTAGTGAGCCTAAGGAACTTCAGATAACTCATGGTGGAGTCGTTAGGCTCAGGATCATGGCCTAACTTGTGATGCAAGTATGAACTCCATCACTTGCACACAACAACACCTTGGATCTCTTCTTTAGGCTGGTTTGTTGTCTCTCCCTCTCTTCTGACTACTCGCCATCTCCAAAGGGGTTATGGACTACTAGATTCTGTCACATTGACCTCCATGTATGGTACCTGATACATTATCCCAAAGGTGCATCAGCTCTTAGGACAATACACTAAACAATCATCCAAAGCATTTCAAGTAATACAATAAGAATGATAAACTAATTGAAATGAGAGTTTTAGGTGCTTCCCTTTCATATCAATGGTGGGGAGTGAACTCCACCTGAATTCCGACTTGAGTACATTTGAGTCTTCTTTGATCTGGTTTATGGTGAAACTGTGAACTCCACAGCTTGCAGGAGGCAATGGACGACTTGGATCTTCAGGATTGCTCACCATTAGCTCTTATGAAAATACACTAAACAATCATCCAAAGCATTTCAATTAATACAATCAGAATGATAAACCAATTGAAATGAGAGTTTTAGGTGCATCCCTTTCATAAGAATGGTGGGGAGTGAACTCCACCTGAATTCCCACTTGAGTACATTTGAGTCTTCTTTGACCTGGTTTATGGTGCAATTGTGAACTCCACAGCTTGCAGAAGGCAATGGACGACTTGGATCTTCAGGATTGCTCACCATTACCCCTCCTCAAGCTTGATCCAGAGAGTATAGGTGAAGGACCAAGCTTGGAAGTGAGCAATACTGAGCTTTAAACCAGGAGTGCATCACCCTTACAGTTGCGCTTAAGCCAACCGGTTCCTCCCTTGATCTCTTCTCCACTGCCTTAAACAACCACTCTTCCTTGTGTGTCTCTTGAACCAGGAGCACAACAACCCCTATAGACTGCGCTTAAGTCAACCGGTTCTCCAAACAAGATATCTCTCCATGGTCAGGAATATACATCATGTGTAGGCTCTGGATCAACCAGGAATATACATCATGTGTAGGCTCTGAACAGCATGGGCAAAGCCTTCTTCTTTGTCTCGGTTTGATGATGGACAGAGAGCACCTCTTGTGTACCTGAAACGTCACTCAAACTCCAGCAAGAATCAGACCACACACACTAGGATCAGACATTGATAAACTCACCAATTCTGATCCCAATGTTTTAAGAAAATGCAATGTACAAAATCTAAACAACTCATTTAGCTCAAATCCAAGCAAACCAACTCACTAAATGCTCAAGCAAGATAACTCATCAATTACAAGGCATCTAGGCTCATTTTATCACACATATGACAGTAACAAAATGAAATGATAATTTATGACATTAGCTTAGACTAGACAATTCATCTAATCAAGCTACACAACCATGAATGCAGCACATGACCAGGAAACTCTCCTAGACCATTAGCAATGCAACAAGACACAAACTGAGACTAAGCAACTCACTTAGGCAAGACACAGTAAAAAAATGATTCTATGACAGAAACTAGACATAACATGCTAGCAAGCTTTAAAGAATCCTAGAACAATACACACACAACTTTTAAGTATCATGGGACAGAAACTAGGTTCAACAACTCTAGCAATTTTGAATTGTCCCTAAGATACTAGACACACCACTCAACACAAACAGACATAAAGACAGAAGCTTTACTCAAGGGAAAGAGATTAAACTTACAAACAAGGAACCTGAGCTGGTTCCTTGAACCTCCAAGGCACATGGTTCACTTGAACTTTGGCAGATTTGGAGTTTGGGTTCTCTACCCAACTCCATTTCTTTTTTGTGCTTTCCCCTTGAACCTCTCATGCTTAACACCCCTCCTTGCTTCCTGATTACCAGGCGCCACCTTCTGGAACACAGTGAGAGACTCCATCTTGGAAATAACATGAAAATTTTTGGTACAGACATGGTTTGGAATTTTGCTTGCCAAACAGCTCCAAAACCTTCTTTCTCCAAGAGATCTCTTCATGATGAACAGGAGGAAGGATGATAGACCTTGGGAAGCCTCTGGACACTCAATGCTTTCAGTCTTCTTCCTCTTGAAGGGATTGAACAACCAACAAGACAGAAACTTCTCCAATGGTTTGAAACAGCAATGAGAGTGAGCTTGTTCTTGATTTGCGGAAGCTTTGTGAGTTTCAGGAGCTTGGGAGCTCTGATACCATGTGAGAATAGACATATAATGGTGTGTGAGTGAATTTGACAGTCTGGTTGAGTGTGAACAAGAGAAAGAATGAGAAACAGAGAGAATGAGTCTGCTGGACAGATTGTATGCAACACAAAGAATAAAAGTGTTTGAGAGTGTGAGATAGACTGAGCTCATGGTAACAAGAGAATAGAGAGTATGGAGGTTAGAGAAACAACAGAATAAGAGAATTGGTGAAGGAGAGAATTAACTTTCACTTCAGAGAGTATGGAGGATAGAGAAACAACAGAATAAGAGAATTGGTAAAGGAGAGAATTAACTTTCACTTCAGAGAGTATGAGAGATTATGCAGAGTTAAAGACAGAATCATGAGAATGTTTGTGAGAGTTTGAGTAACCAGAGATTATGAGAGAGTATGAGACCAGAGAATGGTGAAGAAGAAAGGGGAACTCCCCCATTCAGCTTGACTAGTTTCGTGCACAATGAGGCTATTTATAGCCAAGAGTACACAGAAGCCCTAGACAACAAACAACTATTATCTTGGGAAGCCTTAAACTAGTATTATCTTTAGGGAACATTAAACAACTATTCTAGGATGAGGACAAGGTTTCTGCTGCAGCTGAGGGCGAGAGTGACAGCTCAAAACAGCTCCATTCCTTAAGTTGTGCATGTGACTTCATTTTGAATTCAAATCAAACTCCTTTCCCTCCAACGGCTACAAGACTTTCTGAAACAGATTCTTGGTCGACACGAACTCCCTATCTTTGAACCAAAATGATCATGAATCTCTTGTCCCTAACTTTGCACAAGTTATCTTGACCCTAATCTTGCACATTCTTTTTTGGTTGATTCAAGGCTGACCCGGACTTTGCACTTTACTAATCTTGGTCTTGATTCTTTTGCACAAAATTTGCACCAAATATTTTCTTCAACCCTTGTTTTGCACATTGTCCTTTGGGTGTTTTGAGGCTGACCGGAACTTTGCACTTCATTATCTTTCTTGTGTATATCTTATGCAAAATAATATTTTTGTACAAACTTTGCACATGACTATTTTTGCACAATCTTTGCACAAGCGACCTTCACTCTCTACTGGTGCTTCTTCTTCCTTCATTCCAACAGCCCATCGCCTACTTTAGTGAGAAGCTTGGAGGAGCCACTCTCAACTATGCAACCTATGACAAAGATCTCTATGCCTTGGTGAGGGCCTTGCAAACATGGCAGCATTACTTGTGTCCCAAGGAGTTTGTCATCCACACTGGTCATGAGTCCCTAAAGTATCTCAAAGGGCAGAGTAAGCTTAGTAAGAGACACACAAGATGGGTTGAGTTCATTGAGACATTCCCATACGTGATCAAATACAAACAAGGTAAGGAGAACATAGTTGCTGATGCACTATCTCGGAGGCATGTTCTCTTGACCACTCTTGATGCTAAGGTACTAGGTTTTGAGCAGATTAAAGACATGTACGAGACTGACCTTGATTTTAAAGAAGCTTATGTGTCTTGTGAGAAATTTTCTGAAGGGCATTACTTTAGGCAAGATGGATTCTTGTTTTATGATAACAGATTGTGTGTGCCTAAATGTTCTCTACGAGATCTATTTGTTAGGGAATCCCATGAGGGCAGTCTAATGGGACATTTTGGGATTGCAAAGACCCTTAAAATTTTGCAGGGTCACTTCTATTGGCCACACATGAAAAGAGATGCTGAGTGAATCTGTGGAAGGTGTGCTACTTGCAAGCATGCTAAGCCCCAAGTCCAGTCTCATGGTTTGTACACTCCTTTACTAATTCCACACCATCCTTGGAATGACATATCCATGGATTTCATTGTTGGATTGCCTAGGACTAGAACCGGAAAGGACTCCATATTTGTTGTTGTTGATAGGTTCTCTAAAATGGCACATTTCATAGCTTGTCATAAGACTGATGATGCATTGCATGTTGCTAACTTGTTCTTTAAAGAGGTTGTTCGTTTACATGGCATGCCTAGGACTATAGTTTCTGATAGGGATACTAAGTTTCTTAGTTACTTTTGGAAGACTCTTTGGTCTAAGCTAGGCACTAAGTTGTTGTTTTCTACTACATGTCATCCGCAAACTGATGGACAAACTGAGGTAGTTAATAGGACTCTAGGAACACTCCTGCGTGCATTCATCGAAAAGAATTTGAAAACTTGGAAAGATTACTTACCTCATTGTGAATTTGCATACAATCATGCCATGCATTCTGCTTCTAAGTATTCACCTTTTGAAATTGTTTATGGGTTCAATCCCACCTCTCCTTTGGATCTAATGCCATTACCTGAGTGTGAAAGGGTTAGTTTGGACGGTAAGAAGAAAGCTGAGATGGTCCAGCAAATCCATGAGAAGGCTAGACAAAACATTGAACAGAAAACTAAGTACTATGAGAAGCAAGCCAACAAGGGAAGGCGTGTGCAGCTCTTTGAAGTTGGTGACAAAGTTTGGCTTCACCTACGGAAGGATAGGTTTCCCAACGAGAGGAAGTCCAAGCTGATGCCAAAAATTGATTGACCCTTCGAGATCATCCACAAGATCAATGACAATGCCTATAAACTGGATCTCCAAGGTAAGTATGATGTGTCTACTAGCTTCAATGTTACTGACTTGGTTCCTTTTGTTGATGATGAACCAGATTTGAGGACAAATCCTTTTAAAGAGGGAGGGGATGATGTGATCATGGACAAGCTTACCAAAAAGGGTAAAGAGATCTTAGACGAACCACATGATGCCACAATGCACCAGCAGCCTGGTGATGATGCTTTGACCATTCCGAAAGGTCCCATGACCCGTTCCATAGCCAAGAAACTCAAGGAGACTGTTGTAGAATTACTCACTTCACATCCACAACAAGAAGAAAGTCTTGGACAAGGTTTGATGGTCCGAGATATCTTGATCACCATTCAAGCTATCTCTACATCAAGCTGAGCTAGTGTTTAGGCAAGACATTTGGTGTGTGCTCTTTTCCTTTCTTTTGGTTTTGTCCCACGAGGTTTTCCGGTTGAAGGTTTGTAACGAGGCCACGACTTGTCTTACAAATCACCTAGGTCCTATCTCGGCCCAAGACTACTAGAAGACTATCACTTTTATCTTATGTTATTTTTTAAGACTATAGTTTTATGTTATATTTCCGAAACCCTAAGAGCTTGTTTTGCAACCCCTATTGTACTCAAGCAGTCTTTTATCAAAATCCCTATTTTTCTCTCTCTCTCTCTAGTTGGCGAGTTGAGGTGTTTCTGGTGTGTAATATCCAGAGTCTAAGGGTGTTTAAGTTGGTTTGTCATATCCGATTTAGTCATCTAGGAGTATCAAGAGATCATCCATCCCTCTTGTGTCACCATTCAATCAGCAAACCTTGAAGAACTTGAGTCTCTGATTCGTTCCTGCAAGGATCTATCCTCCCATCAACCAAAGAAGCATCCTAGGCGTGTGTCAACAATAGAATCCAAAAGCACTATCGATAGTTATATCACAGTTTTCTTCAAGTCTTCTTCCTCTCTTCTCTTGATCTCTTCTTGTTATTGATGTCTTCATGTCAATACTACACAACTCTTTATGCACCCATGTGACTTCTTCTTGCTTAATTCAAAGCAGGTCCTTTCTTTTGAATTCAAACTGATTTCCTTGACTTCTTAGAGGTTCCCAACGTCCATATTAGTCTCCAGAACTTATTCCTTTCCTTGCAAGTCAGGTTATGTCAAGTGGCAGATTGTGGAGCAAGTTTGTACAAACAGAACCAAATTGGCTTCTCTTGATAAACTTATCCTTGGATCATCAACCAACTTCTTCTTCTGGCCATCCCTTTATTTATTTCAATACTCCCCCTCAAGCTTGACCATAGGAGATCCTTGGGCAAGCTTGGAACTGAGATTGCCTCATTAAAAACCTAAGTATGGAAAATCTCTTGGGATAAAACCATACTTAGGGAAAAAGAGTGCAACCACCCTCAGCCTAGGGATTGGCCAGTGGATTTATGAGTCTTATGGTCAAGTTTAGGGACTCATAAACCCTGGATCAGGGCTTTACTTCAATGGCAAGCAGGCACCAATGCCTTCCTTGCTTCACACTCAAAACTGCTTGGAACTCTCCATGTGGCTGGTTCTTTGTCTCCCCCTTTCTTCTGACATCCTGCCATCATCAAAGGGTTTGATCCACGACCATACTCTTCTCATTACCTCCAAGTACCTGATTCAAACAATGCAGAAACACATGCATCAATTCTCAAGGGGCAAACCTATTCAATCATAAGAATGAATATAGATTTAGGTACTTCCCTTTCATAATTTTCTGAAGAATGGACATTGGCTTCTCATATTTAACACCCTTCCTCAAGCTTGACATGAGAATGAGAGTATGTGGTCAAGCTTGGAAGATGAGAGCCAATGATGATCACCAATGCCTTGAGACCACAGCCCTCTTGGCTTGAATTGTGGCCTTTTCTCTTGAGTGTACTTCCTGTCCACCCTCTTGGTATCATGTAAGTCACTTATGAGCAATTTCTCCACTGCTCCATTCATCCTCTCAACCATCTTGGGAGTTAATGGACATAATCAGTGTCCAAAATGTTGATGGGCAGTGGGCAATCTCCATGGTCAGGAATATACATCATGTGTAGGCTCTGATCAACATGACCAGCCTGTCAACAAACACTAGGAAAAACATCAGTAGACAAAAAGAGACCAGAACATGGGTTTTCACCAAGTATAATCTTTAAAACACATTTAGAACAAGTACAGCAAACAATGGAAAATATCTTCATTATTCTATCCCAGAAACACTCTCTGAATCCTAACCATCAAGACTAAGCATTCAGGCAACAAGAAAATTCTTTCAAGACAGTTTAACACCCTTAGGCAGATTCTAAACAAGTTTGTGAGAATAGAGATTTGAGTAACCAGAGAGTATAAGTAACCAGAAAATAAGTAGAGAGTAGAGAATGATGTAACCAGAGTATTAGTAGCCAGAGAATGAGAGAATGATGGAGAATAAGTAACCCTTTAGAATCAGAGAATAGAGAGAATAGAGAATAGAAAATAGGAAATAGACAGTTGCTTAAGAATTCTAATGGACATAGTTTTGCTCTGTTTTCTTGAGTTTTGCGGAAGAATTAACAGCAAGGAGCATCCAATACTCATCAAGAGTTGGTGGTTTAGTAGCTGAAAGACAATGGACCATTTGACAATTAATTTATCCACTGATCATAGCCACTGGAATAACTCATGAACTGATGTTTTCCAGGGCTTCCAATAAAGAACCATCAGAATAACACATGAACAAGTGTTTTATGTGGCTTAGACAACAATGAAACCAATGGATCAAAACAGTTTGTCCACTAGTCAAAGAGATGCTCCATTAAGAGAGAGCTATTATTCAATGGATAAAGCATAATGGTGAAGAATTTCGAATCCTTTCTCTTCCTCAGGCTTAATTTCAACATAATAACAAGTATTGAACAAGCTAACACTATATCAGAGTGGGAGAAAAAGGATTTATTCAAAAACAGAGAAAAAAAAAGGTGAGTTTGATACCAAAGAAGAGCAACAAAGCTCTGATACCATGTTGGAAATCATGAGTGTTTGTCTCATGTCAAGAGAGTATTCAGTTAACTTGTAACTGAATCCCCTTCAACCATACAACAGGAACTCACCATTAAAAGGAAGAGACAACCAACTGGTGGTTGAATCCTCTTAAACAGCCTAAACTATAACAAAGATCCTAGACAGCAAACTGGTTATGTGTAGCAAAGAATCTCTAGTTTGAATCTATCCTTCTGAAGTTACACAACACTGTGTACCTAAGATGAAGAGGATTTAGAATCAGTAATCTAGAGTTTCAGAAGTAGATAAAGAAGAGTTTAGAGTGAGTTTGACAAGTATTAGGCTGTCTTAAGAGAGAAAGAGCTAAGGCAGCCTCTAAACCATAATACTTAACTCCTTACATTGTGAATATTGTTTAGACACAAGCAAGGGAGAGAGAGCACGCGAAATTAGAGAGAGAAACTTGTCTATTGATTCTGGTTAGAGTTACAAGAGATGAAGCTGTCTTTATATAGACAATGAGCAACATTAAACAATTACTAAAACAAGGAAATATAAACAAATAATTATGTAGGGACTGAGAAGAGGCCAAAGGGGATATAGCCAAGGTGGTGCGACCTGGATCAGTTTCAAACTCATGTTTGGGAAGCCAATGCACGTACCAGAAAGGAAATGGGCCATATCACAACCTAATGGGCTCATTGAAGAATTTATTGGCTTTATTCATGAGGTATTGGATCGACAGAAGGACATGAGCCTTGATGAGGCCTTTATAAAGATAGGAATGACTATGGACCAACATGAACGTCTTTTATTCAACCTGATTGACCAAGGAATTGATGGAAGTAAGCTGGTTGGACATGAAATGAAATGGATGGTCTGGCATGATCGAGAAATGGACCGGTCAAACCGACATGGCCGAGAAATGAGTTGGAAATGGAAGATGAAGAGCCAGAGCTGGAAATGAATTATCAGGAGTATTTTCATCATCCAAATGAGCTTAAGGAGGTTCTTGGTTGTAGAAGAAACAAGATGGATCGAGCCCAAGCAGGAGTTGTTCGAAAAAGGCCTTTATCGGCCCAAAAAGTGGAAAGACAAGCCAACTTGGATTATGAATGGGCCAAGAAGATTAATCACATCTAAGATGTTTCATTTTCAGATTATTTATGATTTTATTAAGTGTAAACCAATTAGGATTAAGTTTGGTTATCATAAACCAATTTGCAATAGGATTAGGATATGGTTTTTACTAAACCTACTTGGTTTTCGTTTAGGGTTTTTTTAGCTTAGGATTTTATTTTCTTCTTTCTTGTTTATGTAACCACGAGCCTCCATGTAAAAAAAACCATTATTCAATAAAATTAAGCTTTGGCTCAGACAATCGTCTCTTAGGAGAATTCTCTATCTTGTTCACGTTGGTGAGCAGTTTTACATCACAATAAGGAAGAGTTAAACCTTATGTGATCCATCCTAGACATCAAGAAGGATGCCCCTGTGTCCCAGGAGTAGCTAAACATCTTTAGAGAATCTCATAGTTCTAAGGAGAAGACCATCTTTCTCACCTTTCATCCATCCACGCCCCCTTCAAATGATCCAAGGAGAGACAGCTATTCCAGGGCCGTATCATCCAGGAAGAGTAGAAAGGGACAGGAGTATTAAAGTGTATCAAGAAAAGCAGATGTAAAGGCAAACAAAGGGAGTCAAGGCCAAGCATCTCCACACCAAACTGAAGAAGAAGAAGAAGGTATCCAAGCCATGAGGAAGATTCAATGAAGATAACACACGGCCAAAACAAAGATTGTGCAAAGATAGGGCATGTGTACTTAAGAGAAGGAGGCTGTAGAGTCATGAAGTGTGTTGCAAGTATTCAAGATTTATGAGAATGGTCAAGGAGCCAGCAAGCTGAGAATGGTCAAGGAGCCATGTGCAAAGATTGTGCAAAAATAATCATGTTCAAAGTTTGTACAAAAAGAATTTTGAACAAGAAAGATAATGAAGTGCAAAGTTTGGGTCAGCCTATAAACACCGAAATATCAATGTGCAAAACAAGGGTTGAAGATAATCTTTGGTTCAAAGTTTGTGCAAAAGAATCAAGACAAAGACCAAAGTGCATAATCCGGGTTCTTCCTATTAATATCTTTTGATATCTTAGTAGAAAATTAACCAGAAGGAGATTAAGAACAAATTTAGAAAGGAAAAAACTTGGTTTAGACTAAACGAGAAGAGAGATTATGAGAGACTAGGACGAACATCTTGAGACTCAAAAAGTTAGAAAGAACTATATGCTTTATTCTTAGAGAGAGTCCAGAATATATAGGGAGGATTACAAGGGTTTCGTAAAGCAAAGAGAGGGCAAAAATGTGGACAGGAGAATAGGCACGTCCCATGGTTCAAATAAGTGACTCTGGTGGCTAGATCCCAATGGCATCTTGACTAGATTCTCCTCACTTTACAGCTTGCACTGGCTGGTAAGCTTGACCGAGCCTTATCCACAAACGGTAACCTTGGCGCCTAAAGCTTCAAGGTTACTCGAACCAAACCTTCTCTTCCACTCCAAGTAACTCACTCGTTCTTCTCATGGTAAGTATTCTCCTTTTACCTTTTTCACCTCAGTAACTTTGTTGTACGGACCAAGCCTTGTCCGTACAACCTACCTTATTTTTGCACATTACCAAAACATGGTCTAATGACATTTTGGGTCGACCTTGTACGGCATGTACGGCCTGTACGGCCTGTACGGCCTTGTACGGACAAGGTCGACTCAAACCCTTCCCTTTTCCTCCTTCTCTCTATTCAACACAAAGTAGATACCTCAACTTCACACTCCCCCTCAATCTTGACCATATGGAACAAGTCGAGCTTGGAAGGCTATGAGATCTCCCTCATTAAAAACCTCACCAAGGAGAAAACCCCCCTAATGAGGGAAAAAGAGTGGAGACCCCATAGCAGGGGATTAGCTAAGTTGGGTCAGATCAATTAATCCCAACCTCACATGGTTGGACTCCATTGTCTTCTGTCTTGCTGCCTTTGTAAACACATCCGCCAACTGATCCTCACTCCTTGTATAGCATGGCAAGATCACTCCTAATCCAATCATTTGCCTCACCTTGTGGCAATCAACCTCTGTGTGCTTGGTTCTCTCATGGAATACTGAGTTGGAGGCTATATGAATTGCGGCTTGGTTATCATAGTGCATAGTCATTGGTGTAGACTGATTAATCTCCACATGCTTCAGAATGCCTTTGATACACTCTTGCTCGTTTGTGAGCTTCAGCATTGCCCTATACTCAGCTTCGGCACTAGAACAAGAGACCACCTTCTGCTTCTTGCTCTTCCAGGTAACTAGGTTCCCACCTATGAAGGTGCGATATCCAGTGGTCGACTTTCTGTCCATCCTATCTCCTGCCCAATCCGCATCACAATAGCCCACCACTTCTGTGCTCTTATTGCACCACATCTGTACTCCAAGGTTTGGTGATCCGTTTAGATACATCAGGATCCTCTCAACCGCGTGCCAATGATGTTCCTTTGGGACTTGCATGTGTTGGATCACATGATTCACAGTAAAACATATATCAGGTTGGGTAATGGTAAGATAGATCAACTTACCAATGAGCTTTCTATAAAGCTTAGGATCACGGAATGGCCGGCTATCTTCAATCTCCCCATCACGAGGAACCTTGTACCCATCCTCTAGTGGCATCTTGGCTATCTTCCCTCCATGTTTCCCTGCATCTTTCAAAAGATCAAGTGTATACTTTCTTTGGGACATAAACAAACCTTCCTTTGATCTACATATCTCAATACCAAGGAAGTATTTCATCTCTCCCAAGTCTTTAATTTCAAACACAGATTTAAGGAAATCTTTAGTGGATTGAATACCTGCCTCCTCACTTCCTGTGATGATGATATCATCAACATACACAAGAAGGACAACTATACCTGATGTGGTCAAGAGAGTGAACAAGGTATGGTCTAGTTCAGATTTCTTAAACCCTTTGCCATTGAGATTTGTGCTCAACTTATTGTACCGGGCTCTTGGAGACTGCTTGAGACCATAGATTGCCTTCTTAAGCCGAAGAACATTTCCCTTCTTCACTAAGTGTTCCAGACCTGGTGGAGGATACATATAAACCTCATCTTCAAGTTCTCCTTGGAGGAAGGCATTCTTTACATCCATTTGCCATAGACTCCACTCAAGATTAACCGCAAGAGACAATATGATTCTAATAGTGTGAAGCTTTGCAACTGGTGCAAAGGTATCCACATAATCTTCTCCATAGGTTTGAGTAAAACCTCTTGCAACCAACCTGGTTTTCCTTCTATCAATCTTCCCATTCGCCAAGTATTTGATGGTAAAGATCCATCCACTGGTCACAGCCTTCTTCCCTTTTGGCAACTCACTCCCGTACCATGTGTCATTCTTGATCATCGCACTTGCCTCAGCACCCACTGAATCCTTCCATTCCTTGTCTTTAACAGCTTCCTCATAGGATCTTGGTATATAGCTCTCGTCCAGACTGACCATAAAAGAACAATGCTCTTCTAGATACTTAGTAAACGAGCAGAACACTTGAGATGGATGAGCAACAGCTTGGGCATTGTAGTATACCATAGTGTTAACCCAATCAGATGGTGGTCTTCTTATCCTAGAACTTCTCCTCAACTGTTGCTGCTGTTCTCCTTCCCCTTCTTTAGGTTCTTCCTCCTCTTGATGTTCAGTACTTCTTTGACCTTCTTGAGTATCACCACCTTGGTCATGAGACTCGAAACTTCTATCTTCTTCTGGAGAGTCAAACTCCTCTTGACCCGAATCAAACTCTCCACTGCTACCAGTGCTTCCACCTTCCTGATCTTCAGTGTTTCCCCCCTCATGACCAAGGTGGGGAGGACATCTTGAGACTTGAAAACTTAGAAAGAACTGTATGCTCTATTCTTAGAGAGAGTCCATAATATATAGGTAGGATTACAAGGGTTTCGTAAAGCAAAGAGAGGGCAAGTATGTGGACAGGAGAATAGGCGCGTCCCATGGTTCAAACGAGGGGCTTTGGTGGCTAGATGCCAATGGCATCTTGACTAGATGCTCCTCACTTTACAGCCTGCACTGGCTGGTAAGCTTGACCGAGCCTTATCCACAAACCGTAACCTTGGCGCTTAAAGCTTCAAGGTTACTCGAACCAAACCTTCTCTTCCACTCCAAGTAACTCACTCGTTCTTCTCATGGTAAGTATTTTCCTTTTACCTTTTTCACCTCAGTAACCTTTGTTGTACGGACAACGGACCAAGCCTTGTCCGTACAACCTGCCCTATTTTTGCACATTACCAAAACATGGTCTAATGACATTTTGGGTCGACCTTGTACGAACCTGTACGGCTTGCACGACCTTTTACGGCTTGTACGGCCTTGTACGAACAAGGTCAACTCAAACCCTTCCCTTTTCCTCCTTCTCTCTATTCAACACAAAGTAGATACCTCAACTTAACACCTATCTCGTGCAAGAAAGAAGGTATTGGTGCCAAGAGTGATCTTTGAATTCAAACAAAGATCACATGTGAAGCTTAAGAAAGAGAGCTGCTGGGAGCTGTCACTATCTCTTCCTTTCTGCAGAAACTCCATTGTCCTTTTCCTCCTTGGCAGCTTCCTCATGTGTTTTATATTAGTTTTCTAGATATGCTTTGTTTATTCTCCCTTTTGTCTTGTTTCTGCAAGGGTAACCTAATCTCTTTCTCTATAAATAGAGAGGAAAACCATTGTAATGGATACACAAAAGAAAAAAGAGACAAGATTTATTAAATTCGTGTATCTCCATCTCTTTACTAAGTGTTCTTCATTGTTCTTCAGAATGTAGGGAGTTAGTGATACACGATTTGGGTCTGCCTTAATGGCAGATCATTGTTTGTCCGTTCCACTTTAAATCACTCTATACTCTTCCTTTAATCTGTTTCTAGAGTTATTCTCTCTTCTCACATCCACTTTATCTCTCTAGATCAGATGGTTGTGTTGATTTTTGCTGAGAGGATTCAATCACAAGTTGATTGTCTCTTTCCATTCTTGAAGAGTGAGTTTATGTTCTTAGCTTTTCCAACATGGTATCAGAGCTTTGTTGCTCTTCCTGGGCTGAACTCACTTATTTTGTGTCAATTTCTTCATCTGAATCTCTCTCTCTCTGACTTTGAAATTCGTTTTGAGGAGCTGTGTAGCTAGGATTCAAAACTTGGACAGTAGAGAGTTTAGATGAAGTATGGTTTCAAAATCTGAGTATTTACTCAAGATGCAAGTCTTTAAGAGTTTTTTTTTAAATCAATGACTCTCCCCTTGATCCCCTTATCGTTTAAGCTTTTGGGTGAAAGATTAAAATCTGTTCATACCAGCTTGATGGAGGGAGAAAAGATTATACTTGTGTCTTGAAATATCTTGAAAATCGATTTCACAAATTTTCTCTTTGGAAACTATTACTTTGGTGTGTGTTCTTCATCTTGTCTAATGACTTTTTCAAAGAGGACAAGATGGCATTCGGTTTTTGGCTTCCTCTCTCCCATGTGTAAGCTTTGGTCCTGATCTTGAGTTGGGATTATAAGAACAAAGCCTAAGGGAGCGAAATGGAACAAAAGACTTCATCTGTTTTGTGCTTTAAAATCAGTTTTAAAAGATGAAGTTCTTGCTTGTTTTGTCTGAAACATTATCATTCTTTTCTACCCTTGGTCTCTCAATATTTTTCAAAACTTGGTGAAAGATTTAAAGTCTAATGAAACCAATGCTTGAGGGAGGGAGAAAGATTGATGGTGATACGTAAGAACATTTGAATTTCGGATTAAAGAAAAGATATTTGAAAGGATTTGAATTCTAAAAATGTTTTGAGCAGATTCTTGAGTAATCTGATTTTGAAAAATATTTTTAAAATGTGTTAACTGGTGGGATGTTCATGCCTCACCAGCATTGTTGATCAGCCATGATTCTTGAAGGCCATGGACTGAAAACTGCTTCCGCATTCTCTCACACTCTCTTACTCTCCACTGTTGATCCATCATACTCTCTCTTTCTCTCCATTATTCTCTCATACTCTCTCATACTCTTGTTACTTATTCTCTCATTTTCTGGTTACTTATACTCTCTAGTTACTTTATTCTCTCCATCACTCACTAATTTTGTGCTCGGTTGTCTCAAGAAGACAATGCGAGTTTGGTTGATCTAAAGCAGCATCAGAAGCTTTGGGAGTTAGAACCAATGGCCTCAGCTTCATGGACCCAAGACAAGAAGATCTTGAGGAGAAGAGACTGTAGGAAAGCGATGAATCAGCTCACCAGCAAGATGTTTGTGTAAGGGTCTTTGAGCTTCATGATGAAGCATCGGGAAGACACAGCTCACAAGCATGGAGTCCTTCCGGTTTTTGAGTTAAAAAAGTGGTGTCACACACGGTTCTCATGGTGTCACACACACTCAACAATCAGTTCAGATTATGGCTCAAGCCATGAGTCACTTTTCGCGGTTCTAAAGACCAGTCCAAACCGCAATTCAGATCATGAATCAATGAAGCCTCAAGCTCAAATAAAACCAAGGTCATAGCTATTCCAATGCACCGTAAAGGCTATACTATTTTTGTCCTCATCATGGTTTTATCCCAAAATGTTTTACGTGGTGAGGTTTTTAATGAGGTAGTCATATGCGTATTGCAAGCTTGGCCTTTGGAACCAATGGCTTCAGCAGCCCAAGCTTGAGGGAGGGTATTAAAGTGTATCAAGAAAAAGAGATGTGAAGGCCAAACAAAGGAAGTCAAGGCCAAGCATCTCCACACCAAACTGAAGAAAAAGAAGCTATCCAAGCCATGAGGAAGCCTCAATGAAGATAACACACGGCAAAGACAAAGATTGTGCAAAGAAAGGGCATGTGTACTTAAGAGAAAGAGGCTGTAGAGTCATGAAGTGTGTTGTAAGTATTCAAGACTTGTGCAACAAGGAAAGGAGCCAGTAAGCTGAGAATGATCAAGGAGCCATGTGCAAAGATTGTGCACAAATAATCATGTGCAAAGTTTGTACTAAAAGAATTTTTCACAAGATTTGCACAAGAAAGATAATGAAGTGCAAAGTTCGGGTCAGCCTTTAAACACCCAAAGATCAATGTGCAAAACAAGGGTTGAAGATAATCTTTTGATCAAAGTTTGTGCAAAAGAATCAAGACAAAGACCAAAGTGCATAATCCGGGTTCTTCCTATCTCATGCAAGAAAGAAGAAAGACAGTACTGCCGCCAAGAGTGATCTTTGAATTCAAACAAAGATCACATGTCAAGCTTAAGAAAGAGAGCTGCTGGGAGCTGTCACTATATCTTCCTTGCTGCAGAAACTCCATTGTCCTTTTCCTCCTTGGCAGCTTCCTCATGTGTTTTATATTAGTTTCCTAGATATGCTTTGTTTATTATCCCTTTTGTCTTGTTTCTGCAAGAGTAACCTAATCTCTTTCTCTATAAAAAGAGAGGAGAACCATTGTAATGGATACACAAAATAAATAAGAGACAAGCTTTATTAAATTCGTGTATCTCCATCTCTTTACTAAGTGTTCTTCATTGTTCTTCACAATGTAGGGAGTTAGTGATACACGATTTGGGTCTGCCTTAATGGCAGATCATTGTTTGTCCATTCCACTCTAAATCACTCTATAATCTTCCTTTAATATGTTTCTATAGTTATTCTCTCCTCTCACAGCCCCTTTATCTCTCTAGATTCAGATTGTTGTATTGATTGTTTGCTGAGAGGATTCAATCACAAGTTGATTGTCTCTTCCATTCTTGAAGAGTGAGTTTATGTTCTTAGCTATTCCAACAAGGAGGAGAGGCACAACCTTCCTATTGACATGAAGACATGAATAAAAGATGGAGACAAAGAGAAGAGATGCATTTGGGCGAGTTGGAATAGTTTGGTCCGTACAGACTTGGAACACAAGTCATTTCGTACAAGACTTGACTTCCAAGCAAGCAAGTGATCTAACTTGGGTTGGAAGGTAAGAAAGTGGTTTAGACTCGTTAAGAAGAGAGTCACGAGGTCAAGAGAGACGTTGGAGACTTCTGGAAGCAAGTGAGATTCAAAACTGGATCAGATAACGTGTTATACTTTGGTCTCCCAACCCTTGAGGTCCTGTCACTTTCAGGCTCCATTATCTTGACCAAGCAGCCTTATTTTAATCTTATTCTTCTTGTCTTCATCCTCCTTGTATGTCTTTAAATAATGTATCTCTGGAAACTGAAATAGACAAGGAATACAATCCTTCCTTTCTCTCTTTTTCGAATTACTCTCTCTCTCTCTTTATTCGAATCACTCTCTCTCTCTCTTCTCTCTCTCGAGTTTCTTCACTCTCTCTCTTGTTCTTCAGACTGTTCTTCATTTTCTTACATGGTATCAGAGCTTTAAGCTCCTAAACCACTCAATTTCTTTCGAAAACACTCTATTAACTCTATACTTATGTTCTATCTGATTACTTTCTTTTTATCTTGAAGAACATCCTTTTGTCCAGTGGATATTAGGACTGTTCTTGCAAGTTTTGAAAGACTGAATAGAAACTGAGTATAAACGGATAGAATAGAGTTTGAGAGAGACTAGAAGAGATTTGGAGACTAAAAGATTGAGACTTGGTTAAGAAACCATTTCGAGTATGAAGAACATGAAGAACACCGAGAGAGAAATAAGAGAGACTCGAAAATATTGCTTGATTGATTAATGAGAGGAGTTACAAATATATAGGGAAGGTTATGGCTGTTCTTAACGGATACAAGATAAGGTTTCAACCTAATCATGTGGAGTCAAGGGTCTTAGGCGCGCCTAATTCAAAATACTTGGCCAGGAAGCTCTACACGCTTGATTCCTTTGGCATCTTGACTAGATGATTTAGGCCAGCCTGTCCAGACGCGGAGTGACTCTTATCCTCAAGGTTCAGTGCACTTGGACACACGGAAGGAAGGAAGGAAGCTTATCCACGCGGAGGTAACTTCTAAGGTTTTACCCGGAGTAACTTTGGTCGACACAAACTTACTTTTGGTCACCAAGGTTGTACGGCCTTGTACGGACAACTTGTACGGCCTTGTACGGACACCTCCAAACTTCTTCCTCTCCATTCCATAAGTCTTTTCCAGCCTTCTTAATGGATCATAACTCCATCTTTTATTCGGTTCAACACTCCCCCTCAAGCTTGACCATGTGAAAACCTTGCCAAAGAAAACCCTCCTTAGGGATAAAACCTCAGCAAGGAAAAGAGTAAAGATCTCATGACAGGGGATTAGTTGCGCCTAGTAAGATCAATGAGTCCCAACCTCTAATGGATGGACTCAAGTGTATTTTGCCTCGGAGCCTTAGTAAACACATCAGCCAACTGGTCTTCACTCCGTGTATAACAAGGTACGATCACTCCTTGGACTATCATCTGTCTTACCTTGTGGTAGTCGACTTCAATATGCTTGGTTCTCTCATGAAACACCGAGTTGGAGGCAATGTGAATTGCTGCTTTGTTGTCAAAATGCATGGTCATTGGTGTGGCTTGATCAATCTCCAAGTGCTTTAGTATTCCCTTGATCTAGACTAACTCATTAGTCAGCTTCAACATGGCCCTATACTCAGCCTCAGCACTTGAGCAGGACACCACTTTCTGCTTCTTGCTTTTCCAAGTAACCAAAATCCCACCAATGAAAGTGCAATAGCCTGTTGTAGACTTCTTATCTGCTCGATCTCCTGCCCAATCCGCAACACAATATCCTACCACCTTAGTGCTTTTTTTGTGTCACATCCACACTCCTTGGTCAGGTGAGCCATTCAGGTACATCAGGATCCGGTTAACCATGCTCCAATGATGTTCCTTTGGTCCTTGCATGTGTTGACTCACCTGGTTCACAACAAAGCATATATCAGGACGTGTAATGGTCAAGTAGAACAACTTACCAACAAGCTTTCTGTAAAGCTTGGCATCTTCAAATGGTTGGTTGTCTTCAATCTTCCCCTCACGTGGAATCTTATACCCATCTTCTAATGGTGTCTTGACACTCTTCCCTCCAAGTCTATCTGCATCTTTCAAACGATCAAGTGTATATTTTCTTTGAGAAAGGAATAAACCTTCCTTGGATCTACATATCTCAATCCCAAGGAAGTATTTCATTTCTTCCAAGTCTTTAATCTCAAAAACCGACTTTAGAAAGTCCTTGGTTGATGGAATGCCAACCTTGTCACTTCCTATGATGATGATATCATCAACATACACAAGAAGAACTACAATAACTGATGGTGTGGTCAAGGTGAAGAAGGTGTGGTCGAGCTCAGACTTCTTGAAACCCTTCCCGTTGAGAGTAGTGCTCAACTTGGTGTACCAGGCTCGCTTTAGACTATATATGGCCTTCTTCAGCCTCAGGACGTTTCCATATTTAACCAAATGCTCAAGACCAGGAGGAGGGAGCATGTATACCTCATCTTCAAGTTCTCCTTGAAGGAAGGCATTCTTCACATCCATTTGCCAAAGACCCCATTCTAAGTTCACAGCAAGGGAGAGAACTATCCGGATAGTATGAAGCTTAGCAACTGGAGCAAAGGTATCAATGTAGTCCTCTCCATACGTTTGAGTAAAACCTCTTGCCACCAGTCTTGTCTTCTTCCTTTCAATCTTCCCATTTGCAAGATACTTGATAGTGAAAATCCATGTGCTGGTCACAGACTTCTTCCCTTTTGGTAGTTTACTCTCGTACCAAGAATCATTTTTAATCATTGCATCTGCTTCAGCTCCAACTGATTCTTTCCACTCTTTGTCTTGCATAGCTTCTTCATAGGATCTTGGTATCTGACTCTCATCCAAACTGATCATAAAGGCTTTATGCTCTTCCGGGTAAAGAATAAGATTGCAAATAGTTTGGGCAGGATGAGCAACTGCTTGAGCATTGTAGTATACCCGGTTGTTGATCCAGTTGGATGGGGGGTTCCTCACCCTTGTACTCCTTCTCAAAGGTTGAGATTCTTGAGTTGCTTCTGGTTGAGCCTCTTCTTTTTCCTGGTTTCCATCTCCAGTTTCTCCCTCATCTTGATCCACACCTTGATCATGTGTGGAACCTGATTCTTCATCATACTGCTCTTCAGGTTCATTTCCCCCCTCATGGTCAAGGTGGGATTCCTGTCCATTATCATTATCACTGGGGAGACCTCCTTGTTGTTGTCCTCCTCCACTTCTCGGATCCTGAGATAAGTTAATCCCAAGATTCTCCAATATTATCTTCAAGTTGGCTGCCTTATCAGAAGCCAAATCCTTAAGCTCTGCATGGTACTTCTCCTCATATAACCCTCTTTCTTACACGAACTTCACATCTCTAGACACCACTACCCTTCTGGTTTCCGGATCATAACACGTGTACCCCTTCTGAGTTGGTGAGTAACCAATAAACATCCATTTTGTGCTCTTGGCTTCCAACTTGTTCCTTAGATCCCCTGGTTTGTGAACAAAACAGAGACAACCAAAGACCCTGATATGATCTATGGCTGGTCTATGATTGTTCAATACTTCAAAGGGTGATTGATCTTCAAGAACCTTAGTTGGGGTTCGGTTGATCACGTAACACGCAGTAGCCACAGCATCACTCCAAAACCTCTTTGGCACATTAGCTTGGAACATCATGGACCTAGCAACTTCCATAAGGTGCTGGTTCTTCATTTCCGCAACTCCATTCTGTTGTGCGGTGTAAGGGCAGCTCGTTTGATGAAGGATGCCATGATTGGATAGATGTTGCTTGAAGGCTTGACTAGTGTACTCCCCACCATTGTCTGATTTAAAAATTTTCAGCTTAGCATTGAAATGGTTAGTCACATATGTTTGAAAATTTCTAAATCCATCAAGCACTCTATCCTTAAATGGAATCAAGGTTATCCAGGTGTATTTAGACTTCTCATCTATGAATGTGACAAAATACTTATGGTTCTCCCTAGATAAGCATGGTGCAGTCCAAACATTCTAGTGTATTAAATCAAAGCAGTGATCATAAATAGTAGAAGATTTTTGAAACACAGTTTTACAATGCTTGCCTAAGATACAAGCTTCACAATTATTATTCTCAAACATAACACCTGGAACCATTAAGCTTAAAGATCTAACATGAGGATGTCCTAGTCTAGCATGCCACAAAGCATTCTTATTCAAACCGGAAGCAGAAAAAGAAGTAAAGGAACAACTATGATCAGGTAAAGAAGTAAGCTCCTCAAGCAAGTAAAGGTCTCCTTTTGTGACTCCTTTCCCAATCAAACGACTGCTCTCAATATCCTGAAACTTCACATCATTAGGACTAAAGATCACATTGCATTGCAAGTCATTAGTACATTTCTTAACCGATAATAAGTTTGATGTAAACTCAGGCATGTAGAAGCATTTAGGTTCTTTATCAAACAGTTTAAGCTTGACTATACCCCTTATTGGAATTCTATCACCATTGGCTATCATAGCATGTCCATGCGCAGGTTCTATATCTCTAATCAGACTAGTGTCACTAATCATATGATGAGATTCACCTGAATCAACTATCAAAGGTTTAGACATGCTACAAGCACTATGAGATAAACCAGCAATCCTAGAGTGAGTATAAGTATCAGTTTGATCATAAGTACTAGCAATCTTAGATGCACCAAAAGAATACCCCCTTGAGGTTACCAAAAGTGTTACCATTGTCCTTGGGCATCTTGATGAGAGCATCCATTTCTGATCGGCGGATGATCTCATGCTCATTAGGACGGTTGGTTTAAGCCGTGTAAGTCACCAAGGGTTTGTTCTCACCACCTTCAGCCTCCTGTGCCCGATTGGATGGCCCGGCTCCACCCCCTCCTTGCTGATCACTCCCTCCATATCTCACATTCGCCCTTGCATCCCTGTCCTTCATGAACTTGGTTGGCTTCAGGTGGGGATGGAGGATCCAACACTGATGGTTCTTGTGACCTTGTCTCTTACAATGGTCACAGTTGCCATTGAACCTCTTTTCTTCAAAGCGGTTCACCTTGTTGGCTTGAGGTACCTCAGATTGGTTAGCTAAGGTAAGCTCCCCCTTTCCTCCAAATACTCCCAACGATCCTTGCTCCTTTTGAATCTGTACCCAGACTTCCTCCAAGGTGGATAACTTCTCGGCTCGCAAGATGTGTTTCACCAGATCATTGTAGCTTGAGTTGAGAGTAAGGAGCAAGCCAAAGACTTTATCTTGATCCCTTCTCTCATTAAGCTCAGCTGGATCTGTTGTGCTTGGCCTCAACATCTCGAGTTCAGACCACAAAGCTCTAAACTTTCCAAGGTGGTTTGTGAACTCCATATGTTCTTGTGCTAGACTGTTGATTGCTCGCTTGATCTCAAAAACTCGAGTAAGGTTTGAGATGTTACCATACACCTTCTGAAGGGTGTCCCATAGGTCCTTTGCCTTCTCACAGTAGTTGTACGCCTCTAGGATTGAAGGATCTAGAGAGCTTTGGAGGATGGACATCACCAGGTTGTCTTCCTGGATCCACTTCACTTCATCACACATGAAAATCTCCTTGTCGCCTTCATGAGTAATGAGCTTTTGAGCCTCACCCTCGAGGATGTGGTTCCACAAGCCCTTACTCCCCACTACTGTCTTCACCACACGAGACCATAGGAGATAGTTTCCTCCCTTAAGTATCACTGGAATCACGGTTGTTTTGGTACTCTCCATCTTGAAGCTTTGCGGAATGAAAAAGGTGTTCTTGAGTGTTCTTCGTGAGAGATGAAATCAAAACCCAGATTCACGAGAACCTGGCTATGATACCATGAAAGACTGAATAGAAACTGAGTATAAACAGATAGAATAGAGTTTGAGAGAGACTAGAAGAGATTTGGAGACTAAAAGATTGAGACTTGGTTAAGAAACCATTTCGAGTATGAAGAACATGAAGAACACCGAGAGAGAAATAAGAGAGACTCGAAACTATTGCTTGATTGATTAATGAGAGGAGTTACAAATATATAGGGAAGGTTTCGCTGTGCTTAACGGATACAAGATAAGGTTTCAACCTAATCATGTGGTGTCAAGGGTCTTAGGCGCGCCTAATTCAAAATACTTGGCCAGGAAGGTTTACACGCTTGATTCCTATGGCATCTTGACTAGATGCTTTAGGCCAGTCTGTCCAGACACGGAGTGACTGTTATCGTCAAGGTTCAGTACACTTGGACACACGTAAGGAAGGAAGGAAGCTTATCCACGCGGAGGTAACTTCTGAGGTTTTACCCGAAGTAACTTTGGTCGACCCAAACTTACTTTTAGTCGACCATGGTTGTACGGCCATGTACAGACAACTTGTACGGTCTTGTACAGACACCTGTAAACTTCCTCCTCTCCATTCCATAATTCTTTCCAGCCTTCTCAATAGATCATAACTCCATCTCTTATTCGGTTCAACAAGGTTTTGGGTTGTTCTTGACCATTTCTCTTCATTTCTCTTCATATCTCTTTACATCTTCACAGTTTAAAGAGAAGCTAGCTTGTTTCTACTTGTTTCTCTTTGTCCAGGATTTCATGGTGTCGTCTGCCTTGCAAAGTTCTCTAGATGGTCCCATTATGGAAGCCTACTCCTACTGTGAAACAACAAAGGAGTTGTGGGACACATTGAAAAAGGTTTATGGAAACACTTCAAACCTCAGCAGAGTCTTTGAAGTGAAGAAGGCAATCAACAACTTGCACCAGGAGGATATGGACTTTACCAAGCACTTTGAGAAGTTTAGATCGTTGTGGGCTGAGCTGGAGATGCTAAGGCCAAGCACCACGGATCCTACTGTTTTCTATATGCAAGGCGTGAGGAAGACAAGGTATTTGGGTTGTTAGACACCCTTAACTCCTCTTTCAATGATGTCATTAAACACATACTGAGAGCTAAGGATATACCAAGTCTGGATGATGTGTGTGCTCAACTACAAAAGGAGCAAGGATCTGATGGTTTGTTTGGTGGGAAAGGAGAGCTGTCCATGGCTAGTAAGGCTGAAAAGATAGAGGTTATCTCAGCCAACAAAGTCTTCTACAAACCAGGGGATGGAGCTGACAAGCGGATGGCTTGTGAACATTGCAAGAGGCAAGGTCATTCCAAGAACAACTGCTGGATTCTTCATCCTCATCTCAGACCACCCAAGTTCAACCAGGGAAGGGCACGTGAAGCAAGAGCACATGAGCTGAGCATTGTCCCTATGCGCATGGGAGAAGATGGGAGAGCCATGGTCTCAACAACACACGCAGTTGGGTTAACCTCTCAGGCCACTTCTCAACTCTCCAATGATGATGCCTTCATCCGCAAGTCAGACATTGAGGCCCTTGCAGTAGCCAAACTCCATACCATAAGGGTGGTTATCTCATTAGCTGTCAACCTGGAATGGGATCTATGGCAAATGGATGTTAAGAATGCATTCCTACAAGGTGAATTAGAGGATGAAGTATATATGCGTCCTCCTCTTGGCTTAGAAAACATGGTGAAACCAGGGAATGTATTGAGACTAAAGAAAGCTATCTATGGACTGAAGCAATCCCCTGGAGCTTGCTACCAAAAGCTGAGCACAACCTTAAATGGAAGAGGATTCAACAAATCAGAAGCAGACCATAATCTCTTTACTCTCTCAAGTCAGCAAGGAATGGTGGTGATCTTTGTCTATGTGGATGACATAATTATCACAGTAAGTGACAAGGAAGGTATTAACTCAACCAAAGCTTTTCTTAAATCTTCATTTGATATCAAAGATTTGGGTAAGTTAAAGTACTTCGTAGGGATTGAAATATGTCACTCTAATGAGGGGCTTTTTTTATCCCAAAGGAAGTACACACTTTTAATGAGTGAGGCAGGAAAGCTTGGAGGGAGAGTAGCCAAAACACCACTTGAAGAGGGATACAAAGTATTGCTTGAGGGGGAGTTTGAAGATGAAGCATTTGGAGATGTCAAACTCTATAGGAAAATGGTTGGGAAGCTGATCTATCTAACAATTACAAGGCCAGACATCTGCTTTGCTGTGAATCAAGTCAGCAAGCATATGCAAATACCTAAAGTCCATCACTGGAATATGGTGGAAAGGATTTTGAGGTATCTAAGGGAAGCTTCGGGTCAAGCTATATGGATGGGCTGCAACAAGAGCACAAAAATTTTGGGATATTGTGATGCAGACTGGGCTGGTGATAGAGTAGACAGGAAGTCTACAACAGGGTATTGCACCTTCATTGGAGGCAATCTGGTTACCTGGAAAAGCAAGAATCATAAGATAGTATCATGTTCAAGTGCTGAGGCAAAGTATAGAGAAATGAGGAAGCTTACCAGTGAGCTCATTAGGATCAGAAACCTGCTCAAAGACTTGGGTATAGAGACGACAACACCAATCACAAAGCACTATGATAATCAAGCAGCTATTCATATAGCATCAAACTCAGTGTTTCATGAGAGGACAAAGCACATTGAGGTGGATTGTCAAAAAGTAAGACAAGCAGTGGAGCAACAGATCATCTTACCATTCTACACAAGAAGTGAGTATCAACTAGCTGATATCTTCAAAAAAGGAGCAAGTACCAAAGTCTGCGAGTTCATCCATCCAAGGTTAGGACTCATAGATTTGGCCAGATCATGATCCCCTTAGCCATGAAGCATCTAATCTTTCCTTTGTGTGTTTTTATCCCACTGGGTTTTGCACACAAAGGTTTTAATGAAGGATGTCATCAGGGGTTCCAAGCTTAACCATATCCTGTGGTTAATCTTGAGGGGGAGTATTGACATGAAGACATGAATAAAAGATGGAGAAAAGAGAGGAGATGCATTTGGGCCAGTTGGAATGGTTTAGTCCGTACAGACTTGGAACACAAGTCATTCCATACAAGACTTGACTTCCAAGCAAGCAAGTTATCTAACTTGGGTTGGAAGTCAAGGAAGTGGTTTAAACTCGACAAGAAGAGAGTCACGAGGTCAAGAGAGACGCTGGAGACTTCTGGAAGCAAGTGGGATTCAAAAATTGATCAGATCACATGTTCTACTTTGGTCTCCCAACCCTTGAGGTTCTGTCACTTTCAGGCTCCACTATCTTCACCAAGCAGCCTTATTTTAATCTTATTCTTCTTGTCTTCATCCTCCTTGTATGTCTTTAAATAATGTATCGCTGGAAACTGAAATAGACAAGGAATACAATCCTTCCTTTCTCTCTTTTTCAAATCACTCTCTCTCTGTCTTCTCTCTCTCGAGTTTCTTCACTCTCTCTCTTGTTCTTCACACTGTTCTTCATTTTCTTACACTTCCTTGGTGATAATGACAGCTCTACACAACCCCTTATGCACCCATGTGACTTCTTCTTGCTTAATTAAAAGCAGATCCTTTCTTTTGAATTCAAAATGATTTCCTTGACTTCTTAGAGGTTCCAAACGTCCATATTAGTCTCCACAACTTCTTCCTTTCCTTGCAAGTAAGGTTAGGTCAAGTGGTAGCTTGTGGAGCAAGTCTGTACAAACAGAACCAAATTGGCCTCTCTTGATGAACTTATCCTTGGATCATCAACCAGCTTCTTCTTCTGGCCATAACTAGAGAATAAGTGAAGGAGGAGGCTCAACTCTCCTTAGGAATTTTTTGGGTACATGTAGGGGGCTTTATAGCCAAGTTACTAGGCAAAACAACAACATTAAACTAACAATAAAACAGTGAAATTAAATACTATTATTGTTAGATTTTCACCAGAGTATATCGATCTGGGTTTGTGTGTGATGAACAAGCCTTTAAGGCAATGATGAACTCGAATTGAAGAAGAGAAAGGGTTGTGGTGTACTTGTGTTTACTTGAATCAGAATCAGAGATTAAGAGAGACTTAGAGAGAGTAAAGAGAATAAGAAAGGGGTAGACTAAGGAGGATTCGATCCAAGAAACTACAAGCTTTTCATTATGAAGTGGAGAGGGGTTTTCCCCCTTACTTCCTTGAGGATTACACTTGACAGAGATATAATATATATAGAGAAATGGAGAGGCTACACTCCTTTAAGCCTAAGTAAACTAAGCATGTGGAGTCAAAGGAGCCAGGCTGCTCGATTTGAATCTTGTGGACAGGAAGCTCCACACGTTCTGAACAGGCTGTCAAGGAGCTTCTTCCTTTGCTTTTTGGGCGAATGGATAAGGTTATCCACAATGCTTCTTCCTTTTCTTTATGGGAAGTGGATAACCTTATCCATAAACGGTCAACACTCCTTGGCACCTTCCTGGAAGTTTCCTTGCCTTCCCTTCCTTATCTTGGACGTGGAATATACCAAAGATCTTCTTCTTTCTTCACATGCAAGGTCTTTTAGACTTGGGAGACAAGTCTTGGAAATTTAGGGTTGTACGGCCAGATATCACTAGCCTTGTCCATCCTCTTCGTGCCCTAACTTGCCCAAGACTCAAAACCATTCCATAAGTTCAAATGGTCGAGTATACATGTTTCTGGGTCGAGGTTGGACCGTACGGATCCGTACACCTCACCCAAACATGGACCATTTGAACCCTTCTCTTCCCTAAAGCTTCCCAAGATCTTCCTTAGTCTTCTCCTTGATGTTTTATAGCCTCTTGTACACTTATCAGCTTCCCACAGCCTTCTCATAACTCCTTGTACAAGATCTCTTCACACCATCTATCTTCTTTCACTCCATCTCCTCTCTATACTCGTTCATTGTCATCTCTTCAAATTAACACTCCCCCTCAAGCTTGACTCTAGTGATCCTAAGTCAAGCTTGGAACCTTGAAGAGTCTCCTCATTAAAAACCTTATCAAAGAAAATGATACAGCCTCGGAAGCAAGGATGGTGAGATGGGCGATGGATTGGTGATTGCCGATAAACCGGTAGAGGTGGGGATGGATGATGGATGAGCTACTGTCTTCACGTCCAAGATAACCTGAAACAAAGGAAGAACAGTGAGTTTATGAAGGCTAAAATTAAGAACAGAAACTAAAATAAATAAGGATGGAATGATGGATGGATAGAAGATAGAAGATATGGATGAAGGTTGAAGGCGTATGATGCTGGATAGTTTATTGACTCTCTCAATCCGTGGGTTTTGATTGAGTCTCTCAATCAGTGATCTTCTGGTCTCTTGAATCACAAAAAGAACCTAAGAAATCCACGAGATCTATAGACTCCTAATGCTTCTCACAACTTAGAATCTAAAGAACAACTTTTTATGCAAAGAAACTCTTTGATAAAAGATAAACTGATTATATTTCTTAAGGATTGAAAGGTGATCTTTACATGGCACGTATAGGAGCTTATATAATGCTCAGAGACAAAGGTCTTAACTTTCAAAAAAAAGAAAGAAAAGAAAGGAAACAAATCAAAAACAAGCAAGAAATTGGAAACAAGTCGTTGAAGTGATTGTGGGGATTTTGCCTTGAAGGGGGGAACTTGAGTTATCTTGAATCTGGACGGTTTTAAGGGATAAGAGAGCATCTTTGGAACCTTATTTATTGCCTGGGATGTGATGATATCGTGGGTAGTGTTAGAATTATGAAAGTATGATGAGAATAGAAGAGAATGGTCGAGTGGTTGAGAATGAGGGAAGAACTAGAGAGATGAACTCAAGAACACATTTCTTGGCAGAACAAAGAGAGAGAGAGATTTTAGAGAGAAAATGGAGATCCACTCTCCTCGCATAAACTAATTTGGTGGTTAAAACATATATAGACAATAATAAAGAATAAAGAAAGGCTGAGCAGAAGAAGACAGGGGACAAGGTGCCAAGGAGTGAAAGTGACAGCTCCTTATTTTGAATTCCTTAAGGCAGCATGTGATCTCTTCTTGGCTTCTTCTCCAACGTCTCTCTCTTGTTCCAGACAGTCACAAGAGCTTCCAGATGCCTTGTTCTTCACTTTTGTTCAGCCCTAACCCTTGCTTTCCTTGCACTCCACTTCTGGTCTTGACTAGGTCAAACTGTACTCAATAAGCTAACTTGATTCATTCTTCTGCCTTGTCTCCATTATTCTTTCTTCATGTCAATATTTGGTTCTTATTCCCAATACTCCCCTTCAAGCTTGACCCAAGGGACTGGTCAAGCTTGGAAGCATGAAGAACCTCCCTCATTAAAACCTTAAAGTGCAAAAACCCAGTGGGACAAACACACATTAAGGAAAAAGAGTAGGGACCTTCATGCTAGGCGAGTCAGTGAGAAGTGAGGTCTATGAGTCCCAACTTTGAGTGGATGAACTCACAGACTTTGGTGCTTGCTGCCTTGGTGAATATGTTAGCTAACTGGTCTTCACTTCTTGTGTAACAAGGAAGGATGATCTTCTGCTCCACAACTTGTCTAACCTTGTGAAAATCTACTTCAATGTGTTTGGTTCTCTCATGAAAAACTGAGTTGCTGGCAATGTGAATGGCAGCCTGATTGTCACAGTGCATGGTGATTGGTGATGTAGTCTCAATCTCCAAGTCTTTGAGCAGCCCCTTAATCCAAACCAACTCGTTTGTGAGCTTCCTCATGGCTCTATACTCTGCTTCAGCACTTGAACATGAAGTCACCTTCTGCTTCTTGCTCTTCCAAGTCACCAAGTTTCCTCCAATGAAGGTACAATATCCAGTAGTTGATTTCCTATCAACCCTATCTCATGCCCAATCAGCATCACAATACCCAAAAATTTCAGTGCTCCCATTACAACCCATCCATACACCTTGGCATGGAGCTTCCCTTAAGTACCTCAAGATTCTTTCAACCATATTCCAATGGTGAACCATAGGATCTTGCATATGCTGACTGACTTGGTTCACAGCAAATCATATGTCTGGTCTTGTGATGGTTAGATAGATGAGCTTTCCCACCATTCTTCTATACTTCTTGACATCTTCAAATGGTGTGTCTTCAAACTCCCCCTCTCGAAAAACTTTGGCTGGTCTTCCCCCAAGGTTTCCTGCCTCAGTTAAAAGATTAAGTGTGTACTTCCTTTTGTTAACATAAAGAAAGGAATGACAAGAAGAAGAAGCTGGTTGATGATTTAAAGAGAGTTCTTCAAGAGAAGCCAATTTCGTTTTGTCCGTACAGACTTGCTCCACAAGCAATCATCTTGACCTAACTTACCTTGAAAGGCAAGAAAAGAAGTGGGAAGGCTTAAGGGACGTTGCCAAGCTCCAGAAAACATAGGCTACTCAGTTTGAATTCAAATGGAAGGATCTGGTTTGAATTAGACAAAGAAAAGTCACATGGGTGTATAAGGAGTTGTAGCAGACCTGTCACTATCACCATGGAGACCACACCCTGCCTCCTGTCCCTTTCTTCTCTTCCTGGATGAGCCAGACCTTGGCTGTATCCCCTTTGGCCTCTTCTCATTCTCTAAAGAATTATTTGGTTATGTTTTCATGTTTTAGTAATTGTTTAATCATGTGTATTGCCTATTTAAAGGCTTCTCCATCACTTGTAACATTTAACAAGAATTAATAGACAAGTTTCTCGCTCTAATTTTGTGTGCTCTCTCTCCCTTGCTTGTGTCTAAACAATATTCACAATGTAAGGATTTAAGTATTATGGTTTATAGGCTGCCTTAGCTCTTTCTCTCTTAAGGCAGCCTAATACTCATCAAACTCACTCTAAACTCTTCTTATCTACTTCTTAAACTCTAGATTATTAATTCTAAATCCTCTTCATCTTAGGTACACAAACTCAAAGTGTTGTGTTACTTCAGAAGGATAGATTCAAACTAGAGATTATTTGCCACACATAACCAGTTTGCTGTCTAGGATCTTGGTTATAGTGTAGGCTGTTTAAGAGGATTCAACCACCAGTTGGTTGTCTCTTCCTTTTAATGGTGAGTTGCTGTTGTATGGTTGAAGGGGATTCAGTTACAAGTTAACTGAATACTTTCTGGACATGATACAAACACTCATGAATTCCAACACCTTTGAGACAAGAAAAGCCCCTCTTTAGAGCGGCATACTTCAATCCCAAGGAAGTACTTGAGTTCACCTAAATCCTTAATATCAAATACAGATTTTAGAAAACCTTGGTTTCTTGGATGCCTTCTTTGTCACTGCCTGTGATGATTATATCATCCACATAAATCAAGATGACCACAATGCCTCTTGGACCAGGTAGAGTGAATAGGGTGTGGTCAGCTTCTGACTTCCTGAAGCTTGTTCCATTTAAAGTAGTACTCAGCTTGTGATACCAAGCTCTTGGTGATTGTTTCAGTCCATAAATGGCCTTCTTGAGTCTTAGAACATTTCCAGGCTTGACCAAGTGCTCTAGACCAGGAGGGGGATGCATGTAGACCTCATCTTCTAGTTCTCCTTGAAGAAAAGCATTCTTAACATCCATATGCCATAATTCCCACTCCAAATTTGTTGCAAGAGAGAGAATGATCCGAATGGTATGTAGCTTAGCCACTGGTGCAAATGTGTCTACATAATCCACTCCATATGTTTGAGTGAAACCTCTTGCTACCAGTCTTGTTTTGCACCTCTACACTTTGCCATTTGCCAAGTATTTTATTGTGAAGACCCACTTGCTGGAGACTGCCTTCTTGCCCTTTGGAAGCTCACTTTCATACCAAATGTCAATTATAATCATGGCATTAATCTCATTTTCAACTGACTCTTTCCATTCATCAAGCTGCATTGCTTCTTCGTAGGACCTTGGAACATACCCTTGATCCAATCCACTGATGAATGCTTGATGTTCAACTAGGAATTGTGCAAAGGAGCATACCACTGAAGTTGGATGAGCCACTGCCTGACTGTTGTAATAAACCCTTGTGTTTTTCCAATTAGAAGGATCCTTCTTGATTCTTGTACTCCTTCTAAGTGGTTGAACCTGAACCTCTTATTCTTGGTCCTCCTCTAGTTCTTCGTGAACTTGAGCAGTCTCATGTTCTTGTACACTCTCCTGATCAAGAGACTCTGAACCTTGATGCCTTTCGGGTTCTTTTTCATTGCCCCCTTCAGGATCAGGATGAGTGACTTCTTTAGCTTCTTGCTCTGTCTCTTGAGCAGGATTAGCTTCTCTGGTGGTCTCCTTTTCCCTTGATAAACGGATTCCAAGATTCTCTAAAATGATCCTCAAGTTGTTGGCTTTATCTGATGCTTGAGAAAAATATTTGAGCTCATCCCAATTCTTCTCAGCATAAAACCCTTTTCCATCCATAAACTTCACATCTCTAGATACAAGTACTCTTCTTGTTTCAGGATTGTAGCACTTCTATCCTTTCTGTGTAGAGGAGTAGCCTATGAACATATACTTCATGCTCTTTGCTTCCAGCTTGTTCCTTTGCTCTCCTGGTATCAACACAAAGCAGGTGCATCCAAACACTCTGAGGTGATGAATGGATGGTCTGGTTTGGTTTAACACTTCATAAGGAGACATATCCTTCAACAGCTTAGTTGGGATCCGGTTAATAAGGTAGCATGCTGTCAGCACAGCATCACTCCAGAATCTTTTAGGAACATTGGCATGGAACATCATTGATCTAGCAACCTCCATGAGATGCCTATTCTTCCTTTCAGCCACTCCATTTTGCTGAGGTGTATAAGGACAGCTTGTTTGGTGAACTATTCCATGTTTAGCCAAATGATTCTTGAATGCATGACTTGTACATTCTCCTCCATTGTCTGATCTCAGTACCTTCACATTGGCCTTAAATGAAAGACTGAATAGAAACTGGTATAAACGGATAGAATAGAGTTTGAGAGAGACTAGAAGAGATTTGGAGACTAAAAGATTGAGACTTGGTTAAGAAACCATTTCGAGTATGAAGAACATGAAGAACACCGAGAGAGAAATAAGAGAGACTCGAAACTATTGCTTGATTGATTAATGAGAGGAGTTACAAATATATAGGGAAGGTTATGGCTGTGCTTAACGGATACAAGATAAGGTTTCAACCTAAGCATGTGGAGTCAAGGGTCTTAGGCGCCTAATTCAAAATACTTGGCCAGGAAGTTCTACACGCTTGATTCCTTTGGCATCTTGACTAGATGCTTTAGGCCAGCCTGTCCAGACGCGGAGTGACTCATATCCTCAAGGTTCAGTGCACTTGTACACACGGAAGGAAGGAAGGAAGCTTATCCACACGGAGGTAACTTCTGAGGTTTTACCCGAAGTAACTTTGGTCGACCAAAACTTACTTTTGGTCGACCATGGTTGTATGGACTTGTACGGACAACTTGTACGGCCTTGTACAAACAACTTGTACGGCCTTGTACAGACACCTCCAAACTTCTTCCTCTCTATTCCATAAGTCTTTTCCAGCCTTCTTAATAGATCATAACTCCATCTCTTATTCGGTTCAACACTCCCCCTCAAGCTTGACCATGTGAAACAAGTCAAGCTTGGAATGTCATGAGATCTTCCTCATTAAAAACCTTGCCAAAGAAAACCCTCCTTAGGGATAAAACCTCAGCAAGGAAAAGAGTAAAGACCTCATGACATGGGATTAGTTGTGCCTTGTAAGATCAATGAGTCCCAACCCCTGATGGATGGACTCAAATGTCTTCTGCCTCGGAGCCTTAGTAAACACATCAGCTAACTGGTCTTCACTCCGTGTATAACAAGGTAAGATCACTCCTTGGACTATCATCTATCTTACCTTGTGGCAGTCGACTTCAATATGCTTGGTTCTCTCATGAAACACCGAGTTGGAGGCAATGTGAATTGCTGCTTGGTTGTCAAAATGCGTGGTTATTGGTGTGGCTTGATCAATCTCCAAGTGCTTTAGTATTCCCTTGATCCAGACTAACTCATTAGTCAGCTTCAACATTGCCCTTTACTCAGCCTCAGCACTTGAGCAGGACACCACTTTCTGCTTCTTGCTTTTCCAAGTAACCAAAATCCCACCAATGAAAGTGCAATAGCCTGTTGTAGACTTCTTATCTGCTCGATCTCCTGCCCAATCCGCAACACAATATCCTACCACCTTAGTGCTTTTTTTGTGTCACATCCACACTCCTTGGTCAGGTGAGCCATTCAGGTACATCAGGATCCGGTTAACCATGCTCCAATGATGTTCCTTTGGTCCTTGCATGTGCTGACTCACCTGGTTCACAGCAAAGCATATATCAGGACGTGTAATGGTCAAGTAGATCAACTTACCAACAAGCTTTCTGTAAAGATTGGCATCTTCAAATGGTTGGTTGTCTTCAATCTCCCCCTCACGTGGAATCTTATACCCATCTTCTAATGGTGTCTTGACACTCTTCCCTCCAAGTCTATCTGCATCTTTCAAACGATCAAGTGTATATTTTCTTTGAGAAAGGAATAAACCTTCCTTGGATCTACAGATCTCAATCCCAAGGAAGTATTTCATTTCTCCCAAGTCTTTAATCTCAAAAACCGACTTTAGAAAGTTCTTGGTTGATTGAACCCCAACCTTGTCACTTGCTGTGATGATGATATCATCAACATACACAAGAACGACTACAATACCTGATGGTGTTGTCAAGGTGAAGAGGGTGTGGTCGAGCTCAGACTTCTTGAAACCCTTCCCATTGAGAGTAGTGCTCAACTTGGTGTACCAGGATCTAGGAGACTGCTTTAGACCATATATGGCCTTCTTCAGCCTCAGGACGTTTCCATATTTAACCAAATGCTCAAGACCAGGAGTGATGTGATCATGGACCGGATCACTAAGGAGAACAAGGAGAGCTTAGATGAGTCACATGATGCCCCAATTCACCAGCAGCCTGGTGATGATGCTTTGACCATTCCAGAAGGTCCCATGACCCGTTCCAGAGTCAAGAAACTTAAGGAGACTGTTGTAGGATTACTCACTTCACATCCACAACAAGAAGAAAGTCTTGGACAAGGTTTGATCCGAGATGTCTTGATCACCATTCAAGCCATCTCTACATCAAGCTAAGTTAGTCTTTAGGCAAGACATTTGGTGTCTGCTCTTTTCCTTGCTTTTGGTTTTGTCCCACGAGGTTTTCCGGAGGAAGGTTTTTAACGAGGCCACAGCTTGTCTTACAAATCACCTAGGCCCTATCTCGGCCCAAGACTAGCAGAAGTTATCTATCTTTTAAGCTTATGTTATATTTTAAACTATAGTTTCCATTTTAATGTTCTCTGGTTTCTTTTATTTAAGGGGTTTCCCAAACCCTATTGTACTCAAGCAATCTAATACTATTAAGTTCTTTTCTCTCTTGACGTCTCTCTCTCTAGAAGTGTGTCGAGTGTCTCTCTGGTGTGTTATATCCGGAGCTTAAGGGTTTTAACTTGGTGTGTTATATTCGAGCTAATCATCTAGGATTATCAAGAGATCATTCACCCCTCTTGTGTCACCATTCAATCCACAAATGAAGAACTCGAGTCTCTGATTCGTTCTTGCAAGGATCTATCCTCCCAATCAACCAAAGAGCATCCTAGGGGCGCATCAAGTGGTATCAGAGCAACTTTGGTTAGGGAAGTTTTAGTTTACTCTTTACATCTTTTGTTTCAGCTACAAAAACTCATTAATCAACTTGAACAAGAAGAAGATCTAAGTTGTTTAGGGCTGCTCGGAAATCATAGGGTTTTAGACAAGGTTTAAGAGAATTTCCTTTTTGGTTGTTAGGCGGAAGCCCTAGATTTAAAACCTAGCCGCATATCCTTTTTACATTTACCTTGCCGAGCAAGTTTAATTATTGTGTTGATCTTTTTCCTTTTTGCTTCTCTTGTTTACCTAGAACCTCTTTACTGGTTATTTTGTTTTCCTTTGTGCCGTGGGGACCGAGTCTGAAGAGGAAGCTGAGCTAGTCCGGAAGAACAAGCTGCTCATGGAAGCCATGACTGCGCAACTGAATCAGTCTATGGTAGCAACCATGACCGAGATGATGAGGACCAATCTTAATGAGCTCCGCAGAGAGTTCAGAAAAGAAGTAAGGAGAGCTACTGGTCAAGGACCCAACCGAGAGACTAGGAGAGAAGAAAGACCTCATGCAACTCGACAAGAGCATGCTGGTTCTGAAGAAACTGATAACTACTATGAGCATATCAGTTCTTCCTCAAGGCAAAGTCAAAGAAGACATAGGCGTGGACAAAGAAGGAAGGAAAAACCAGAGAGATGAACTTGCTGGTTTGAAGATAAAAATACCCCCCTTCCATGGTAAAGCTGATCCGGATGCCTACCTTGAATGGGAGAAGAAGATTGAGCTGGTCTTTCAGTGTAAGCAGTACCAAACCACAAGAAGATCCAGATTGCTGCCACTGAATTCTATGACTATGCTCTATGCTGGTGGGATCATTACATCACTAACCGTAGGAGGAATGGTGAGGAACCAATTGAGACATGGACAGAGATGAATTCTATCATGCGCAAGAGGTTTGTTCCAAGTCATTACCACCGAGACTTGCACCATAGACTCAGAAAGCTTACTCAAGGTTCAAGATCAGTGGAAGAGTACTACCAGGAGATGGAGTTACTCATTCTAAGGTCTAGCATATGAGAAGATAGAGAAGCAAACATGTCAAGGTTTCTGTGTGGTCTAAACCGAGAGATACAAGACAATGTTGAGATGCAACAAAGGAAGGGACATTCACGCAACCACTATGGCTCCAACCGGTTACACAACACCAAGGAAGAGAAGTCCACATATCCTAAGGAGTCTAAACCATATCAGAAAGACAACAAGCTCTATCCGAGGGAAGAAACCAAACCAAGCAGTGCTCTTGATAAGGGCAAGGGCAAGGCTGAGGCTTCTAGTTCCAGAGCTCGTGATGTCAAGTGTTTCAAGCGCCAAGGACGAGGTCATTATACCAATGAATGTACCAACAAGAGAGTCATGATCCTACTAGAAGATGGTGAGTATGCCTCAGAAGATGACAACACCGAGTCTGACCAAGAGGAAACTGAAGAAGAGCATGAAGAAGGACCAGTCCAGGGGAAGCTTTTAGTAGCTAGAAGGCTTCTAATCTTGCAAACCAAGACTGAGGAGCTAGAGAAACGTGAGAACCTATTCTACACCCGGTGCTTGGTGCAAGGAAAGGTTTACAGCCTCATAGTTGATGGAGGTAGTTGTGTGAATGCTGCTAGTGAGACAATGGTCAAGAAGTTGGGTTTTAAGGTTCAGAAGCTTCCAAAACCTTACCGGCTACAATGGTTGAATGAAGAAGGCACCATGAACGTCTCAAATCAAGTTCTCATTCCTTTAGCCATAGGAAGATATGAAGATGAAGTCTTGTGTGATGTCCTACCTATGGAAGCTGGTCACATACTTCTTGCGAGACCTTGGCAATCTGATCGCCGAGTCATCCATGATGGCATCACCAACAAACACTCCTTTGAGTTCAAGGGTCGCAAGAATGTCCTGGTTCCCTTGACACCTAAGGAAGTTCAGCATGATCAGATTCAACTCCAAAAGAAGAAGGAGATTGATCTCAAACCGGCTGGAACTAAGCAGCCAAACTTTTATGCAAACATGGGTGATATCAAAAGAACTCTCTACTCTAAACAATCAGCTATATTACTTGTGTTTAAAGAAACTATTTTGAACTTAACAGATTCTACACCGGTGTATCCGAGTGAAATGGTTTCTCTTTTGCAGGAGTTTCAAGATGTATTTCCAGAGGACAATCCCATTGGGTTACCTCTTTTGCGAGGGATTGAGCACCAGATAGACTTTGTTCCAGGATCTACACTTCCAAACCGACCAGCCTACAGAACCAATCCGGTTGACACCAAGGAATTGCAAAGAAAAGTAGAGGAACTCACGGAGAAGGGCTATATCCGAGAGAGTTTGAGCCCATGTGATGTACCACTGCTCCTAGTGCCTAAGAAGGATGGTTCTTGGCGCATGTGTGTTGATTGTAGATCAATAAACATCAGAGTGAAGTATCGCCACCCTATACCTAGATTAGATGATATGCTTGATGAATTGCATGGTTCTTGCATCTTTTCTAAGATAGATTTGAAAAATGGTTATCATCAGATTAGGATGAAAGAAGGAGATGAATGGAAAACTGCATTTAAGACTAAGCATGGATTTATGCCATTTGGATTGACAAATGCACCTAGTACATTCATGAGGTTAATGAATCATGTTCTTAGATCATTCATAGGTATTTCTGTTGTTGTATACTTTGATGACATCTTAGTATATAGCAAGACTTTAGAAGAGCATATTAAACATCTTAGGGTTGTCCTGAATGTTTTGAGAAATGAGAAACTCTTTGCCAACTTGAAGAAGTGCACTTTTTGCACGGATAACTTGGTTTTCCTAGGCTTTGTTGTGAGTGCAGATGGAGTTAAGGTGGACGAGGAGAAGATCAAAGCCATCAAGGACTGGCCGAGTCCAACCACAGTACGAGAAGTGAGGAGTTTCCATGGGCTTGCTGAGTTCTATAGGCGTTTTGTGAGAGACTTTAGCACCATTGCAGCTCCCTTAACGGAAGTGATAAATAAGGATGTCGGATTCAAGTGGGGAGAAGCACAAGAGAAGGCTTTCCAATGCCTAAAAGAGAACCTTACTCAATAACCTCTTCTTATGCTTCCTGACTTTACAAAAACTTTTGAAATAGAATGTGATGCTTCAGGAATTGGAATTGGTGCTGTGTTGATGCAGGATAGGAAACCCATAGCCTACTTCAGTGAGAAGCTTGGAGGAGCCACTCTCAACTATGCTACATACGACAAAGAACTCTATGCCTTGGTGAGGGCCTTGCAAACATGGCAGCATTAGTTGTGGCCCAAGGAGTTTGTCATCCACACTGACCATGAGTCCCTAAATTATCTAAAAAGGCAGAGCAAGCTTAGTACGAGGCACACAAGATGGGTTGAGTTCATTGAAACATTCCCATACGTGATCAAGTATAAACAAGGTAAGGAGAACATAGTTGCTGATGCACTATCTCGGAGGTATGTTCTGTTGACCACTCTTGATGCTAAGCTACTAGGCTTTGAGCAGATTAAAGACATGTATGAGACTGACCTTGATTTTAAAGACGCTTATGTGTCTTGTGAGAGACTTGCTGCAGGGCATTACTTTAGGCAAGATGGATTCTTGTTTTGTGATAACAGATTGTGTGTACCTAATTGTTCTTTTCGAGATCTCTTTGTTAGGGAATCCCATGGGGCTGTCTAATGGGACACTTTGGGATTGCCAAGACCCTAAAAGTTTTGCAGGATCACTTCTATTGGCCGCACATGAAGAGAGATGTGGAGAGAATCTGTGGGAGGTGTGCTACTTGCAAGCATGCTAAGTCCCAAGTCCAATCCCAGGGTTTGTACACTCCTTTACCAATTCCACACCATCTTTGGAATGATATATCCATGGATTTCATTGTTGGATTGCCGAGGACTAGAACCGGAAAGGACTCAATCTTTGTTGTTGTTGATAGGTTCTCTAAGATGGCACATTTCATAGCTTGTCATAAGACTGATGATGCATTGCATATTGCTAACTTGTTCTTTAAAGAGGTTGTTCGTTTACATGGCATGCCTAGGGCTATAGTTTCTGATAGAGATACTAAGTTTCTTAGTTACTTTTGGAAGACTCTTTGGTCTAAGCTAAGCACTAAGTTGTTGCTTTCTACTACATGTCATCCACAAACTGATGGACAAACTGAAGTAGTTAATAGAACTCTAGGAACACTCCTGCATGCATTCATCAAAAGGAACTTAAAAACTTGGGAAGACTACTTACCACATTATGAATTTGCAAACAATCATGCCATGCATTCTGCTTCTAAGTACTCCCCTTTTGAAATTATTTATAGGTTCAATCCCACCTCTCCTTTGGATCTAATGCCTTTTCCTGAGTGTGAAAGGGTTAGTTTGGACGGTAAGAAGAAAGCTGAGATGGTCCAACAAATCCATGAGAAGGCTAGACAAAACATTGAGCAGAAAACCAAGCTCTATGAGAAGCAAGCCAACAAGGGAAGGCGTGTGAGGGTCTTTGAAGTCGGTGACCAAGTTTGGCTTCACCTGAGGAAGGACAGGATTCACAACAAGAGGAAGTCCAAGCTAATGCCAAGGGTTGATCGACCCTTCCAGATCATCCACAAGATCAATGACAATGCCTATAAACTTGATCTCCAAGGTAAGTATGATGTATCAAATAGCTTCAATGTCACTGACTTGGCCCCTTTTGCTGTTGATGAACCAGATTTGAGGACAAATCCTTTTCAAGAGGGAGGGGATGATGTGATCATGGACCGGATCACTAAGGAGAACAAGGAGAGCTTAGATGAGTCACATGATGCCCCAATTCACCAGCAGCCTGGTGATGATGCTTTGACCATTCCAGAAGGTCCCATGACCCGTTCCAGAGTCAAGAAACTTAAGGAGACTGTTGTAGGATTACTCACTTCACATCCACAACAAGAAGAAAGTCTTGGACAAGGTTTGATCCGAGATGTCTTGATCACCATTCAAGCCATCTCTACATCAAGCTAAGTTAGTCTTTAGGCAAGACATTTGGTGTCTGCTCTTTTCCTTGCTTTTGGTTTTGTCCCACGAGGTTTTCCGGAGGAAGGTTTTTAACGAGGCCACAGCTTGTCTTACAAATCACCTAGGCCCTATCTCGGCCCAAGACTAGCAGAAGTTATCTATCTTTTAAGCTTATGTTATATTTTAAACTATAGTTTCCATTTTAATGTTTTCGAAACCTTAGAGAGTATGTTCTCTGGTTTCTTTTATTTAAGGGTTTTCCCTAACCCTGTTGTACTCAAGCAATCTAGTACTATCAGGTTCTTTTCTCTCTTGACGTCTCTCTCTCTAGAAGTGTGTCGAATGTCTCCCTAGTGTGTTATATCCGGAGCTTAAGGGTGTTTAACTTGGTGTGTTATATCCAAGCTAATCATCTAGGAGTATCAAGAGATCATTCACCCCTCTTGTGTCACCATTCAATCCACAAACCTTGAAGAACTCGAGTCTCTGATTCGTTCTTGCAAGGATCTATCCTCCCAATCAACCAAAGAGCATCCTAGGGGCGCATCATGGAGGAGGAAGCATGTATACGTCATCTTCAAGCTCTCCTTGAAGGAAGGCATTCTTCACATCCATTTGCGAAAGACCCCATTCTAAGTTCACAACAAGGGAGAGAACTATCCGGATAGTATGAAGCTTGGCAACTGGAGCAAAGGTATCAATGTAGTCCTCTCCATACGTTTGAGTAAAACCTCTTGCCACCAGTCTTGTCTTCTTCCTTTCAATCTTCCCATTTGCAAGATACTTGATAAGATCTTTTGAGATCTTAGATGAATAAGTAACCAGAACAAGAATAGAAACATATTTGATGAAGGGAAGACCCGATTTAGACTAAGAACTAAGAAAGATTATGAGAGACTATGAAGAACATTATGAGACTCAAAAGTTTAGAGAGAACTGTATGCTTTATTCATTATCAAGGGCTTACAATATATAGAGAGGGATACAAGGGTTTTCAGAAAGTAAAGCAAGGAAAGGAGTGGCTCAAATCAACCAGGGGCACGCCTAATTCAAATTGAGCCTTCCTGGCCAAGCATATGGCATCAGCATCTTTGACAAGATGTTGATCCTTCCAGCTCGTGCCAGCCTGTCCACGCGGCTCTCCTCTTCCTTTCCAACGGATGGATAAGGTTACTTCCCAAGTAAAGCAGTCGGGTAACTTTGGTTTTACCCGAATTGTAAATCTAGGTGGAAATGCTTTTGGTCGACCTTGTACGGCCTGTACGGCCTTGTATGGCCTTGTACAGCCTGTACGGCCTTGTACGGACAAGGTCGACCCAAACCCTTCTCCTCTCTTCTTTCTACACAACCCCAAGATATATATCATAACTTAACACTCCCCCTCAAGATTGACCATATGGAACAAGTCAAGCTTGGAAAGCTATTTGATCTCCCTCATTAAAAACCTCACCAAAGAGAAAACCCTTTTTGGGATAAAACCCTTTAATGTGGGAAAAAGAGTGGAGACCCCATAGCAGGGGATTAGCTAAGTTGGGTTAGATCAATGAGTCCCAACCTCACATGGATGGACTCTATTGTCTTTTGTCTAGCTGCCTTTGTAAACACATCCGCCAACTGATCCTCACTCCTTGTAAAGCATGGCAAGATCACTCCCAATCCAATCATTTGTCTCACCTTGTGACAATACACCTCAGTGTGCTTGGTTATTTCATGGAATACTGAGTTGGAGGCTATATGGATTGCGGCTTAGTTATCACAAAGGATAGTCATTGTTGTAGACTGATCAACCTCCACATGCTTCAGAATTCCTTTGATCCACACCAGCTCGTTTGTGAGCTTTAGCATTGCCCTATACTCAGCTTCGGCACTGGAACAAGAGACCACCTTCTGCTTCTTGCTCTTCCAGGTAACTAGGTTCCCACCTATGAATGTGCAATATCCAGTGGTCGACTTCCTGTCCATCCTATCTCTTGCCCAATCCGCATCAGAATAGCCTACCACTTATGTGCTTCTACTGCACCCCATCCATACTCCAAGGTTTGGTGATCCATTTAGATACATCAGGATCCTCCCAACCATGTGCCAATGATGTTCCATTGGAACTTGCATGTGTTGGCTCACCTGGTTCACAGCAAAACATATATCAGGTCGAGTAATGGTAAGATAGATCAACTTACCAACAAGCTTCCTATAAAGCTTAGGATCATGGAATGGCCGGCTATCTTCAATCTTCCCCTCACGAGGAACCTTGTACCCATCCTCTAGTGGCATCTTGGCTGTCTTTCCTCCATGTTTCCCTGCATCTTTCAAGAGAGAAAGTGTATACTTTCTCTGGGACAGAAACAAACCTTCCTTGGATCTACATATCTCAATACCAACGAAGTATTTCATCTCTCCCAAGTCTTTAATTTCAAACACAGATTTAAGGAAGTCTTTAGTGGATTGAATACATGCCTTGTCACTTCCTGTGATGATGATATCATCAACATACACAAGAAGGACGACTATACCTGATTTGGTCGAGAGAGTGAACAAGGTATGGTCCAGTTCAGATTTCTTAAACCCTTTGCCATTGAGCGTTGTGCTCAACTTGTTGTACCAGCCTTCTTGAGCCGAATAATATTTCCCTTCTTTACTAAGTGTTCCAGGCCTGGTGGAGGATGCATGTAAACCTCATCTTCAAGTTCTCCTTGAAGGAAGGCATTCTTCACATCCATTTGCCATAGACCCCACTCAAGGTTAACCGCAAGAGACCGTATGATTCTAATAGTGTGAAGCTTTGCAACTGGTGCAAAGGTATCCACATAATCTTCTCCATAGGTTTGAGTAAAGCCTCTTGAAACCAACCTGGTTTTCCTTCTATCAATCTTTCCATTCGCCAAGCATTTGACGGTAAAGATCCATCTACTGGTCACAGCCTTCTTCCCTTTTGGCAACCCACTTTCATACCATGTGTCATTCTTGATCATCGCACTTGCTTCAGCACCAACTGAATCATTCCACTCCTTGTCTTTAACAGCTTCCTCATAAGATCTTGGTATATAGCTCTCGTCCATACTGACCATATAGGAACAATGCTCTTCTGGATACTCAGTAAAGGAGCAGACCACTTGAGATGGATGTGCAACCGCTTGGGCATTGTAGTTTACCCTAGTGTTAACCCAATCAGATGGTGGTCTTTTTATCCTAGAACTTCTCCTCAACTGTTGCTGCTGTTCTACTTCCCCTTCCTCTGGTTCTTCCTCCCCTTGATGCTCAGTACTTCTCTGACCTACTTGAGTTTCTCCACCTTGATCATGAGATCCACAACTTCTATCTTCCTCTAGAGAGTCAAACTCCTCTTGTCCTGAATAAAACTCTTCACTACTGCCAGAGTTTTCACCTTCTTGATCTTCAGTGTTTCCCCCCTCATGACCAAGGTGGGGAGACTGTTTTGCTTCATTTGTCCCTGCTGGACCACTTCCATTCGGGTTCTTGGTCACTCCAATGCCAAGACCTTCCAAGATGATCCTTAGAGTTTTTGCCTTATATGAGGTAAGGTCCTTCAACTCTTCTTAATTCTTTTCCTCATAATACTCCCTTCTTCTATGACCTTGACATCCCTAGAAACCAGAATTCTTCTTGCCACCGGATCATAACATTTATATCCCTTTTGAGTTGTGGAGTAGCCTATGAACATTGCTCTTGTACTCTTGGCTTCCAACTTGTTTCTCAGCTCTCCTGGAATCAACACATAACACAAGCACCCAAAGACCCACAGGTAGTCCACTGATGGCTTGTACTTGTTTAAGACTTCAAAGGGAGCTTGATCTTGTAATACCTTTGTGGGAGTGCGGTTGATTAGATAACAAGTTGTAGTCACAGCATCTCTCCAAAATCTCTTGGTAACATTTGCTTGAAACATTAAGGACCTTGCTACTTCCATGAGATGGCAGTTCTTTCTCTCAGCAACTCCATTCTGCGAGGAGTGTATGGGCAACTAGTCTGATGAAGGATCCCATGTCGAGCTAAATGATCCTTGAAAGAATGACTTGTGAACTCTCCTCCATTATCTGATCTAAGAAATCTAAACTTAGCATGATAATGGTTAGTCACATAGGATTGAAAGTTCTTAAATGCATCAAGGACCCTATCTTTTGATGGAATGAGTGTTAACCAGGTGTATTTAGATTTTTCATCAATGATTGTTACAAAGTACTTATGATTATCCCTAGATATGCAAGGAGCAGTCCAAACATCAGAATGAATTAAATCAAAGCACTTCTCATAAAGAGTAGATGATCTTGGAAAGACATTCTTACAATGTTTGCCTAAAATGCAAGCTTCACACTCATTATTTTCGAAAACAACACCTGGTAACATCAAGTTCAAAGCTCTAACATGAGGATGTCCTAGTCTAGCATGCCACAAAGCATCCTTATTTAAAGCAGAAGAAACAGTAGTAAAGGAACAACTAAAATCAGAAACAGGATCAAGCTCTTCAAGCATATATAACTCGCCCTTGGTAACTCCTTTTCCAATCATCCTTTGGCTCTCAATATCCTGAAACTCAACCTCGTTAGGACTGAATATAACCTTACAATTCAAATCATTAGTGCATTTCTTAACCGATAACAAGTTTGAAGTGCATTCAGGCATATAGAAAGCTCTTGAGTTCTTACTAAACAGTTTTAGATTTCCCACTCCTCTAATAGGAATCTTATCACCATTAGCAATCATGACATGACCATTAGCTGGTTCAATGTCTTTGATCATATTGGTGTCACTTATCATGTGATGGGAAGCTCCTGATTCTACTATCAATGGTTTAGATGAGCTATTAGCAATGTGACAAGTACCTTTAGGACTAGAACAAGCAAGACTTTGGCGGTTCATTTCATCTTCTATTGTCTTACCAGTTCTATCAGTCCTAACCTCATTCACATTTCCTAGCTTACTATCAATCATTGAAGCACCAAGAGAATACCCATTAAGGTTACCAAAGGTGTTACCATTGTCCTTAAGCATTTTGTTGAAAGCTTCAATGTCAGACCTCCATATGTAGTCTTGATCATTGTTCCTGCTAGTACCTCCCGTGTATGCAACAAGGGACTTTCCTTCACTTGCCTCCCTCTTATCACCATCGGTTGTCTTGCTTGAGACGGCACCAGTTGACCCTTCCGAGATGTGAGCTCTAGGTTGCCTCTCCTTCATGAAATTGGCCGGCTTGAGATGTGGGTGGAGGATCCAGCCCTGACTCTTCTTGTGGTCGTGCTTCTTGCGGTGATCACAGTTACCATTGAACCTCCGGTCTTCATACTTGTTGAAAGCTGCCTTGTTTGCCATTGGTGTTTAAACCTGATCAGTTTGTGCAGCTTGGTTAGCCAAGGTAAGTTCCCCCTTCCCTCCAAACAGTCCAATAGAGCCTTGCTCCTTTTGTATTTGAGCACACACATCTTCTAGAGATGGAAGCTTCTCAGCTCTCAAGATAAGCTTGATGAGTCTGTTGTAAGCTGGGTTTAGGGTGAGCAGGAGTCCAAAGACCTTATCTTGCTCATGCCTTTCATTCAACTCATCAGCATCAATCGTGCTTGGTCTCAGCATCTCTAGCTCAGACCAGAGTGCTCAGAACCTCCCAAGATGCTTAGTGAACTCCATATCTTCTTGTAGCAACCCGTTGATTGCTCTCTTCACCTCAAACACTCGGCTCAAGTTTGAGATGTTTCCATACACCTTCTTCAAGGTATCCCATAGATCCTTTGTGGCTTCACAGTACTTATAAGCTTCCATGATAGGAGTCTCAAGGGATCCTTGAAGTAGTGTCATCACCATCATGTCTTCTTGCTGCCATTTCTCCACCTCACTTGTGGCACTTGCAGCTTCACCTTCTTGAGTAATGAGCTTAGGAGCTTCACCGGATGTGATATGACCCCATAAGCCCTTACTTCCCACCGCAGTCTTCACCAAACGAGACCACAACAGATAGTTACTCCCCTTGAGAGTAACCAGAACCTTCATGCTTACACTATCCATCTACAACCAGCTTGATTTCAAAAGCTTGCAAACGAGTAGATCTTTACCTTAGAACACGGATGAACCCAGAACCAAGAAGAAAGGTTGAGTCTTTGAAGGTAAGAACGAGAAAGACTCAAGCTTTTACACCACGCGAGCTTCAAACTTCAGTCTTCTACCCGGATCTACAAAGAACAGCCTAGGATCTTCAAAAAGCTTCAACCTTGATCTTCTTCAACTTGATGAACACAAAGCCAGATCGTGATGAACCTGGCTCTGAAACTTGTCTTCTTCCTTTCAGTCTTCCCATTTGCAAGATACTTGATAAGATCTTTTGAGATCTTAGATGAATAAGTAACCAGAACAAGAATAGAAACAGATTTGAGGAAGGGAAGACTCGATTTAGACTAAGAACTAAGAAAGATTATGAGAGACTATGAAGAACATTATGAGACTTGAAAGTTTAGAGAGAACTATATGCTTTATTCATAATCAAGGGGTTACAATATATAGAGAGGGATACAACGGCTTTCAGAAAGTAAAGCAAGGAAAGGAGTGGCTCAGATCAACCAGGGGCGCACCTAATTCAAATTGAGGCTTCCTGGCCAAGCATATGGCATCAGCATCTTTGACAAGATGCTGATCCTTCCTGCTCGTGCCAGCCTATCCACGCGACTCTCCTATTCCTTTCCAGCGGATGGATAAGGTTACTTCCCAAGTAAAGCAGTTGGGTAACTTTGGTTTTACCCGAATGGTAAATCTTGGTCGAGATGCTTTTGGTCGACCTTGTACGGCATGTACGGCCTGTACGGCCTTGTACGGCCTTGTACGCCCTTGTACGGACAAGGTCGACCCAAACCCTTCTCCTCTATTCTGTCTACATAACCCCAAGATAGATATCACAACTTAACACTTGATAGTGAAAATCCATCTGCTGGTCACAGCCTTCTTCCCTTTTGATAGTTTACTCTCGTACCAAGTATCATTTTTAATCATTGCATCTTCTTCAGCTCCAACTGATTCCTTCCATTTGACTCTCATCCAAACTGATCATAAAGGCTTTATGCTCTTCCGAGTAATGAATAAGATTGCAAACAGCTTGGGCAGGATGAGAAACTGCTTGAGCATCGTAGTATACCTGGTTGTTGATCCAGTTGGATGGAGGGTTCTTCACCCTTGTACTCCTTCTCAATGGTTGAGCTTCTTGAGTTGCTTCTAGTTTAGCCTTCTCGACCTCTTCTTCTTCATGTTTTCCATCTCCAGCTTCTCCCTCATCTTGATCCAAATCTTGATCATGTGTGGAACCTGATTCTTCATCATACTGCCCTTCAGGTTCATTTCCCCCCCTCATGTTCAATGTGGGGTTCTTGTCCATTATCATTAGCAGTGGGGAGACCTCCTTGTTATTGTCCTCCTCCACTCCTCGGATCCTGAGATAAGTTAATTCCAAGATTCTCCAATATTATCCTCAAGTTGGCTGCCATATCAGAAGCCAAATCCTTAAGCTCTGCTTGGTTCTTCTCCTCATGGAACCCTCTTTCTTCAACGAAATTCACATCTCTAGACACCACTACCCTTCTGGTTGCCGGATCATAACACTTGTACCCCTTCTGAGTTGGTGAGTAACCAATAAACATCCCTTTTGTGCTCTTGGCTTCCAATTTGTTCCTTAGCTCCCCTGGTTTGTGAACAAAACAGAGACAACCAAAGACCCTGATATGATCTAAGGCTGGTCTATGCTTTTTCAATACTTCAAAGGGTGATTGATCTTCAAGAACCTTAGTTGGGGTTCGGTTGATCAGGTAACAAGCAGTAGCCACAACATCACTCCAAAACCTCTTTGGCACATTAGCTTGGAACATCATGGAGGGGGCTGTTTCTGTCTCAAAGGAAGTACACACTTGATTTGTTGAGTGAGGCAGGTGACTTAGGTGGAAGAGCAGCCAAGACTCCACTAGAAGATGGGTACAAAGTCTTACGTGAGGGGAGATAGAGAACAAGCCATATGAAGATGTCAAGAGATATAGGAGGATGGTTGGAAAGCTCATCTATCTTACCATCACAAGGCCAAACGTGTGTTTTGCAGTGAATCAAGTCAGCCAACATATGCAGGAACCAAATATACACCATTGGAACATGGTGGAGAGGATCTTGAGATACCTAAGAGAGACACCAGGACAAGGAGTTTGGTTTGGCTGCAACCAAAGTACTGAGATTGTTGGATATTGTGATGCAGATTGGGCTGGAGATAGAGTGGACAGGAAGTCCACAACCGGCTATTGCACTTTCATTGGTGGCAACTTAGTAACTTCGAAAATCAAGAAGCAGAAGATTGTGTCATGATCATATAGGGCTATGATGAAGCTTACAAGTGAGCTCATTTGGATCAGGAATCTACTTAGAGACTTGGGAATTGAGACCTCAACTCCAATCACCATGCACTGTGATAATCAAGCCGCAATTCACATAGCATCCAACAATGTGTTTCATGAGAGGACCAAACACAATGAAGTGGATTGTCACAAGGTTAGACAAGCTATGGAGCAGAAGATTATATTGCCTAGCTACACTAGAAGTGGAGATCAACTAGCTGACATCTTCACCAAGGCAGCAAGCACAAAGGTCTGTGAGTTCATCCATTCAAAACTTGGACTTATGGATCTCTCATCTCACTGATCTCTCCTCTATGAAGTATTCTACTCTTTTTCCTTGACTTGGATTTTCTCCCATTGGGTTTTACCTAGTTAAGGTTTTAATGAGGGAATGCTTCATAGCTTCCAAACTTGACTTGTTCCACATGGTCAAGCTTGAGGGGGAGTGTTGAGATGAAGCAAGAATAAATAGGAAAAAGGCAGAAGTTCAAGTTATCTTGGGAGGCAAGTCTGTCCGTACAACTTGACCTAAGAGTGGTGTGGAAGGCAAGTTAGGGTTGAGGACGAATTTAAATAACTTCTTCTGGTCTCCTTAGGCTCTGAATAAATTAAATAAGGGGAAGCAAGTGGCTGGAGCCATTGGAGTGTGGTGACAAACAAAAGTCACATGTTTGGCCAAGGAAGAGAGAGAGAAGTGAGCTGTCCCTTTCTGTCCAAGCTGAATGTGCCCTGACCCAGACCAGAGACCATCCAGAGTTCAGTTGTTTATTCATTTCTTATTGTCTTCTCTTGTGCCTATTTATGTAACTCTTGGACCAACTAAATGAGCAAGGAAATCAGTTCCTCTTTATTCTGGTTCTCTCTCTCTATTCTCTCACGAAATATCTCTCTCTCTCTCTCATGTTCTTGTTGTGTTCTTCATTAAACTCACATAAACTCTCTGTAATTCTCTCATTCTTACAGTGCTTAGCGTGATTGTAAGAAAACTCAATATGGGGTAGACATTCCTCCCATGACTTGAGGTTGCTTTTCACCATTCCTCGCAACAGAGTCGATAGGGATCGATTCACCACTTCGGTTTGCCCATCTGTTTGTGGATGGCATGTAGTCGAGAACGACAGCTTCATTCCTAACTTTTCCCATAGCATGCGCCAAAAGTGACTCAAGAATTTTGTATCTCTGTCGGAGACTATAATCTGAGGCATGCCGCGTAGTCTCACTACCTCTCTGAAGAATAGATTAGCCACGCTAACAGCATCGTCGGTCTTGTGGCAAGCTATAAAGTGAGCCATCTTGCTAAACCTCTCTACAACCACAAAAATCGAATCTCTACCATTCTTGGTTTGAGGTAAGCCTATCACAAAGTCCGTAGAAATATCTGTCCAAGGATGAGATGGAATAGGTAAAGGAGTGTACAAACCGTTAGGTTGCACCTTACTCTTGGCCTGTTTACAAACAACACACCGTGAACAAACCTTTTCAACATCTTTCTTCATATGAGGCCAATAGAAGTGGCCTTGAAGGTCGAGTAACGTCTTGGTGACTCCAAAGTGTCCAGCTAGGCCTCCGGCGTGTGCCTCTCAAACCAGTAACTCACGAAGGGAACCATTGGGTATGCACAGCCGGTCATTGAAGAATAAGTATCCTTCCTGTCTATAATATTTCTCAAATGCAAATTTGGAACACTTTGCATAGCACTCAGAGAAATCAGTATCAGATTCATATAGTTCTATAATGAATCCGACATCCTTCTTGAAAATTTCAGTTAATGGAACTGCAAGGGTACTGAAATCTTTAACAAAGCGCCGGGAGAACACAACTTGTCCATTGAAGCTTCGGACTTCTCCTATAGTCTTAGGGATTGGCCATTTTTTGATTGCTTTGATCTTCTCTTCATCGACCCTCACACCATCTGCACTTACTACAAAGCCTAAGAAAACAATCTCTTTAGTACAGAAAGTACATTTGGATATGTTAGCGAATAGAGATTGAGAGCGAAGAACATCAAGGACCGTTCGGACGTGCTCAAGATGCTCTTCCAAACCTTTGCTGTAGACAAGGATGTCGTCGAAGTAGACAACTACAAAGACACCAATGTATGGTCGCAACATGTGGTGCATTAGTCTCATGAAAGTGCTTGGAGCGTTGGTGAGACCGAACGGCATGACCAACCACTCGTACATCCCCAGCTTGGTCTTGAACGCGGTCTTCAATTCATCTCCTTCCTTCATGAGGATCTGATGATATCCACTCTTTAAGTCGATCTAGGTAAAGATAGTCGAGCCACTTAATTCGTCCAACATGTCGTCTAGTCTTGGAATGGGGTGTCTATATTTGACGGTTATGTTGTTGATATCATGGCAGTCTACACACATCCTCCAAGAACCGTCTTTCTTCGGTACCAAGAGAACTGGGACCGCACATGGGCTCATACTTTCTCGGATATGGCCCTTACTCATCAGCTCTTTTACTTGCTTTTGTAGCTCCTTTGTCTCTACCGGATTAGTTCGATAGGCCGGTCGGTTAGGCAAAGTAGACTCTGGTACAAAATCAATCTGATGTTCTATTTCTCGTATTGGTGGTAATCCTTATGGGATATCCTCGGGGAAAACATCAGTATAGGCCTGCAAAAGCTTAGTCATACCACTAGTTAGTTCCTGTGAAGGGTTAGTACTAACAAGGGATTCCTTGTATACAAGCATCAATATAGTTATTTTAGAATTTAAGAGTTTAGAAACTTCACTATGGTTGATGTAGAGGTTATTGGCAACAAATTTTCCTTTTGCTTGATCAGTATTGAGCTTGAGGTGGAGTTGATCTCGGTATATCTCTCCAGGAGTTAGTGGAAGTAGAGTGATCTTACGCCCCTTGAACTCAAAGGAGTGTTTGTTGGTGTAGCCATCATGAATAACCTTGCGGTCGGATTGCCAAGGTCGCCCCAACAAAACGTGGCTTGCTCCCATGGGTAGAACATCACATAGTAGTTCATCCTCATACTTGCCGATGGTTAATGAAATCTTGACTTGGTGAGACACGGTTAGTGCTCCACTCTCATTCAGCCATTGCAACTTATACGGTCTAAGGTGAGGTATGGTTTCTAGTTGTAACTTCTGAACCATGATCTCACTCGCAGCATTGGTACAGCTACCACCGTCGATGATAAGGCTACAAACCTTTCCTTTGATGAAGGTAGCGATAAAGAATGGACTCGTCTCCCAACTTATATGGATTACAGCTGAGATTGATATAAGTTTCTCTTGGAATCAGAAGATTGTAAGAGGAACGGATTCAAACTTGAAGAATCAAAAGAAGCGATTTCTTGCTCAGAAATACACAAAGGGTTTCACGTCTAACTTGGCTGCTCTGCAAAGAGAGATCACGCCTTACTTATAACAAAATAAAAAAGGGTTTTCGCCAGCCAAACAGCAAGGCGTTTGAAATAAGCAACAAGTCGTTTTAAAATAAAACAACAAGGCGTCCACTAGAACAAGGATGTGGTGCCATTTACTCCAAGTGATAATACTTAGTAAATTTAATGTAGTGATGATCCTGCCTCGTTAAAAACCTTGATGAGGAACCTCCTACCTTCCAAATCATCACCAAGGAAAAGAGTACAAAGAGCACCACTTAATTACTTAGTTGTTATCACTTAGTTCTTCTGTCATGAGGGTAGTCAGGTTGAAGATCTCTGGTTCAGTTTCGTCTGGATTGATTCCCTCCATTGCAATGAGTGCATGAGCTTCCTTAGCTAGCTCTCTTGCTCTGGAACGTGTGATTCTCCCCACGGGTTCTGGCTCAGCTTCTTCCAGTCTAGTCATGATCACATCACTTCTCCTCCATTATAGTCACTGGTGAAGGCTGAATACATCGATGCACCTTCAAGAGCTGGTTGATCCTCGTCCTTGAGTTTCCTTAAAGCAGGTTGGTTATCAAACCAGCTTTGCTTGATTTTCTTTCTGACTTGTCTTTTCTTGACCTTTTTGTATCCAGGTACCAGGACACTCCTTCCTTTCTTCCTGTGCATATCTTTACAGCATAATCTGGCTTCCTTTCTCCTTTTAAAAGGGTGTGAGATACTTGTTCCCTTTGAACAAGAGCACACACGCCTTCAAGGTTAGGGAGCTTGTCTTCTCTCAGGATATGCTTGATTAACTGGTTGTAGGATGGATGTAGGTTCAAGAGAAGGCTGAAGACTTTGTCTTGTTCATTTCTTTCCCTTATGACTTCCGGATCCAAGGAGAAGGGCCTAAGAACATCCAGCTCTGCCCATAAGCTTCTGAACTTGCCAAAATATTGATTGAACTCGACTTCCTCCTGCCTCAGGTTGTTGATAATCCTCTTGACTTCAAACACACGGCTCCGGTTGGAGAGATTCCCATACACTGTTTGATGACTCTCCCGAAGATCATTGGCAGTTTCACAAGGTGAGTAAGCTTCCAAGATAGATTCAGAGAGAGAGTTGTGGATGATCTCAAGTGCTTTCTTGTCTTCTATGACCCACTTTTCTTCATCCTTCAAACCATTTGCCTGGCTATCCTCTTGAGTCATCCTCTTTGAAGTTTCAGCCTTCATGATGTGGCTGTCCCAAATTCCATGACTCCCCAAGGTAACTCTGGCACTCTTGACCATACCAAGTAGTTAAAACCCTCGAGGGTTACTGGAATAAGACTAATTTTCTTCATTTCCATGGCTAGATTTCTTTTACCCAATGGTTAAAGCTATTGTCTAGTGGGTAAAGATGAAGAACACAGAAATTTTAAAAACAAGAAACAGAATGTGATTTGTGGATGGAAATGGGAAAATAAGAGAGTAAATAGAGAAAGAAAGGAGGTGAGGAACTTAGATGCCCTGAGAGTGAAGAACACAGAGAATTTTGAAAAAGAAACAGAGTAAAACCAGAATAAAACACAGAAAGAGTAAAGTAGATTTGCGGAATATAAAGAAGATTAGGAGCTTAATGCTCTGATACCATGTTAGAATTATGAAACTATGATGAGAATAGAAGAGAATAGTCAAGTTTGGTTGAAAATGAGTGAAGAACTAGAGAGATGAACTCAAAAACACATTTGTGGGAAGAACAAAGAGAGAGAGAGAGAGAGAGAGAGAGATTGTAGAGAGAAAATGGAGATCCACTCTGATACAAGCCTAAGCTATCAAAGGCTGTAAGATCCTTAGTACAAGAGAAGGAGCCGATCTGCACAAGGGGTGACTCATTTGGATTGATCTAATCTACCAAAAGAATCTAGACAGAAGTAACTTGATGGATTGAAGTGCACCACACGAGGAATGGAGGGTCTCTTGATACAACACAAGGTTTCTCTAGGCCTTGGAGGTACTGGTCTCACAAGGCAGAGAGAAGGGAGGCGAATTCTAGAGAGAGAATTCTAGGATTTCCGAAGAAAAGGTTTTCTGTTTATTCAATACTGCCCAAAGAAAGGGGGCGTGCAAAACTTATAAATAGGACTAAAGGAACAGGCTCCTTTAGGTCAAGAAACAAAAACTATAGTTTAAAAAATGGAAATATAAGAAAATGACATAATTCTTCATAACCTTGGACCGAAATAGCATCTAGGAATTATGTGAAGCATATTGTGGCCTCGTTAAAAACCTTCCTCCGTAAAACCCACTGGGACAAAACCAAGAGCAAGGAAAAGAGCACACACAAGGAGCTTGGCCTAGTTACTTGATCAGTCCAAGAGTCTTGCTAGGCAAATTGGTCTTCTATGGTAATGATCATCAGGTTGTTGTGGCTGTGGTTCGGAATGAGTGGCCAGGGATCTCCTCTTGATGCTTTGGTATGTTCATCCGGTCCATCACCCTTCAAGCTTGGCTCTACCATCTTCATGGCATCCATCTTGGTGCTATCATTAGTAGCTTCTTTAGTGGTGTTAACCTGTTCAAGATCAGTAGCAAGTATGATGCTCTCATTAAACTTATGTTGAAGTATCTTAGCTCTTGGTCTGGTTATAGCTCCCTTGTGTACGGTTGGTACTGGCACTTCTTGGACCGTCTCTTCCTTAGTTATCTTGCTGATTATGTCTTGGATATCAGGTTCAGTTAGGTCAGGTTCAAGCTCTGGTTGAATGTCCTCATCATTCCCTCCCTCTTCAAAAGGTTTTGACCTCAAAACTGGTTCATCTGCAAAACAAGGAGATAAATCAGCAACATTGAAGGTTAACGACACATTCAACTCACCTGGCAGGTCAAGACGGTAGGAATTGTTGTTGATCCTGTCAACAACTTGGAAAGGACCATCTCCCCTTGGTTTCAGTTTAGAACTCCTCTGGTTGGGAAACCTTTCTTGCCTCATATGTAACCATACCCACTCTCCTGGTTCAAACACAATCTCTTTGCGCCCTTTGTTGGCTTGCTTGACATACAGCTCAGTTCTCTTTTCTAGATTCTCCTTAACCTTCTTATGCAACTCCCTTACATGCTCAGCTTTTGCTTTTCCGGTTAGACTAATCACTTCAGCTGGTGGTAATGGCTTGAGGTCTAAAGGGGTCTTAGGGTTAAAACCAAAAGCAGCTTCAAAAGGTGAGATCTTAGTACCTGAGTGTTGAGCCCGGTTGTATGCAAACTTTATGAATGGAATGCAGTCCAACCAGTTCTTCATATTCTTCCCAATGGTGGATCTAAGTTACGTAGAGAGGGTCCTGTTTACTACTTCAGTCCGCCCATCCGTTTGGGGATGACATGTGGTGGAGAATAGCAGCTTTGTTCCCATCTTCTTCCACAAGGTCCTCCACAAATGACTCAAGAACTTGATATCACGATCAGAAACTATGGTCCGTGGGACTCCATGTAAGCGTACCACCTCTTTAAAGAACAGATCAGCCGTTTTAGATGCATCATTCACCTTGGCACAAGGTATGAAGTTTGCCATTTTGGAGAATCTGTCCACCACAACAAAGATTGAATCCTTATGTTGAATCTTGGGTAAGCCTAGTACGAAGTCCATGGAGATATCCACCCAAGAAGCAGTGGGAATAGGTAGTGGCATGTATAGACCATGGGGTTGTACTCTGGACTTAGCTTTCTTGCAAGTTACACATCTTGGACTATGGGATTCTACTGCCTTCTTGAGATGAGGCCAATAGAAATGTTCCCATACCACAACTAAGGTTTTATCCACTCCAAAATGTCCCATGAGCCCTCCTCCATGAGCTTCTCTGATGATCAAGTCTCTCAGTGAACATTGAGGGATGCACAATCTCTTGCCCTTAAATAGAAACCCCTCATGTAAGTAGAACTTCCCTTGTGGACCTCCGGTACAACTAGAATAGATCTCAGCAAGATCCAGATCTCCTCCATATAGATCCTTGATGAATTCAAACCCAATCACCTTGGCTTCCATTGTGGCAATCAAAACATATCTTCTTGAAAGGGCATCAGCTACAATGTTTTCTTTTCCCTTCTTGTACTTGATGATGTAAGGAAAGGTCTCTATAAACTCCATCCAGCGGGCATGCCTCTTCATAAGGTTTGTCTGGCCTCTTAGATGCTTTAGAGTCTCATGGTCAGTATGGACCACAAACTTCTTAGATAGCATGTAGTGTTGCCATGTCTCTAAGGTCCTCACTAGAGCATACAGCTCCTTGTCATAGGTCAGATAGTTGAGAGCTGCTCCACCTAGCTTCTCACTGAAATAAACAACTGGCTTCCTTCCTTGAATCAACACGGCTCTAATCCCAATCCCTGATGCATCACACTCCACTTCAAAGGTCTTGTTGAAGTCAGGTAAAGCTAGGACCGGGGCATGGGTTAGGCGATCCTTTAAGGTCTGGAAAGCTTCTTGTTGGGCCTTTTTCCCATGTGAACCCAATACTCTTCTTTACTACGGCAGTGAGTGGTGCAGCTATACTACTGAAGTCTTTAACAAAACGTCTGTAGAAGCCGGCTAAACCATGAAAACTCCTGACTTGGCTAATTTTGTGGGCTCTGGCCAGTCTTGTATCTCCTTTATCTTCTCCTCATCAACCTGTAATCCCTGTGAACTAACAACAAAACCTAGGAAGAAAAGTTTATCAGTGCAGAATGTGCACTTCTTGAGGTTTTCATAAAGCCCTTATTGTCGAAGTGTCTCTAGTACTTGCTCAAGATGTGTCACATGATCAAATAAACAAGTACTGTAAATTAAGATGTCATCAAAGTAAACCAAAACAAACTTACTGATGTATGGTCTAAGAACGTGGTTCATGAGGGGCATGAAGGTGCTAGGGGCATTGGTGAGCCCAAATGGCATCACTAACCATTCGTAAAAACCTTGCATTGTCTTGAAAGCAGACTTCCACTCATCACCTTCTTTCATTCTCACCTGATGGTACCCACTCTTAAGGTCTATTTTAGAGAAGATTGTGGCTCCATTTAGCTCGTCTAGCATGTCATCAAGGCGAGGTATGGGGTGTCTATACTTAATAGTGATGTTGTTTATGGAACGGCAGTCTACACACATCCTCCAGGTTCCATCTTTCTTTGGTACTAATAGGACAGGTACAACACAAGGACTAAGGCTTTCCCTAACATATCCTTTGTCTAATAGGTCCTGAACTTGTCTCTATTACTCTTTGGTTTCCTCAGGGTTTACCCTATAGGCTGTTTTGTTTGGTAAAGGAGCTTCGGGTATGAAATATATTTTGTGTTCTATGCCTCTAAGTGGTGGTAAACCGGCTGGAATATCCTCTGGAAACACATCTTTGAACCCGTCAAGAAGCCTAGTAATCTCTGGATGAAGTGTAACCTCATCAGAACCTGCACTCAAAAGCTCCTTAAAGATAATTAGTAGCATTGTGCGTTTAGTAGCAGCAGCCTTCCTGACATAACTAGGCCTAATAAGAAAATTAGACTTAACAGATTTCTCTTTCTCTTTAGTCATTTGTAAATGCAATTCATGAACTTCTGCTGGTGTGAGAGGTGCTAAGCTAACCTTGCGCTTATCATGCATGAAAGTGTACATGTTAGACCAACCATCATGTTTAGTTTCTCTATCCCACTGCCATGGCCTACCTAACAATACATGCCCTGCTTGCATAGGTACTACATCAGATGTTACTGTATCTTGATACTTACCAATGCTAGATAGAATGTTGACTTGTTCTTTAACTTGTAACTCAACCTTATCATCTAGCCATCTTAGTCAATATGGATGCGGATGCTTAGTCTTTTCTAATCCAAGTTTATCTACCATATAAGCACTAGCAGCATTGGTGCAAGACCCACCATCTATGATGAGATTACATACCTTGCCTCTGATGGTGCATCGGCTGTGGAATATGTTTTCTCTTTGGATGGTCTTAGCTGGTTGCATCTGGACATTAAGCACACGCCTGATCATCAAGCTCTCTCCCACGTCTGGATATTCAATCTCTCCAAGTTCTTCTTGAACCAACGGATCATCTTCATCATGAGACTCATAACCACCATCTTCAGTGAGCATCATGACCCTCTGGTTTGGGCATTCTCTTGCCATATGTCCTCGGCCTCTACGGTTGAAGCAGGTAATGTCTCTGGAACGCTGGGGGTTAGTGTTCTTCCCTGGTTCTGCTCTGGTGTATTTGTTGGGTTCAGTGGGACGAGTCTTAGGTCTGTTATCCCCTTCAATTCCTTTTCCCTTGTCCACTGGTTTGTTGTACTTGCTGTTGCTTGAGTTCCAGGTGGATTCAGACTTGCTTTTGGAGTTCTTCTTCTTGATGTGTTGCTCTGCTTGGACAGCTAGGTGAAAGAGATCCCTCATATAAGTGTAACTCTGCCTCTCAACCTTGCAGCTTATCCTATCTTGTAGTCCATCAATAAACTGAGCCATAGTAGCCTCTTCATCCTCATTAAGGTCCAGGCGATTTCTCAGCTTCTCAAACTCCTCATAGTACTCCTCATAGTGTTGTGGTACAAATCTGTGCTTCATTGCGTCCTACATGTCTAACCAAGAGTCTAGTTGTCTCAGGTTACTTCTCCTTCTATCTGAACACAATCTATCCCACCAGGAAAGAGCATTGTCCGTGAGTTGAGCTACTGCTAGAGCAACTCGTTTGGGACCAGGGTGGTTGTAGTAGTTAAAGATATGATCCATCCTTTTCTCCCAGTCAAGGTAAGCTTCAGGATCAACCTTTCCAGCAAAGGTTGGGGCTTCCATCTTGATGTGTTCCCTTCCTTGGTTGTGATTCTATTGGCGAGGGACTCCAAAGAGGGGTAAGTAGTCCTCTTCTTCAAAACCTTGGTGTCTGTTTTGCCTGCGTGGAACTCTAGGTGGGGGCATGAACTCTTCTCCTTCCTCATCACCATAGTCATCTGGCTGAAGGCCTGCTCTTTGACTCGGATTAGGGACTTGTTGCTGGCTAGTGTCTTCATCAGCCTGTTGGTTCCGTTTACTAGTCTCCGGGTTGTCATTGATGCGCACACCGTCTCTCCTGTTGTTGCTTTGGTTTGGGTTGAGGAACCTATCAACATTCCAGACAGCTTGCATTGTTGGTCTTTGCTCGACCCTAGTTAGCCTGTCTCCAAGGTCTTGGCGCATTGCCATCATGTCTTCTCTCAAGGCTGCAAACATTTGCATGAGGGCGACTTGCTCAGTTGCTTCTCCCATGGCTGCTGTCGATTAACATAACAAGAAACAAAGAAGATCTAAGTTTCTGCTTGAGTTAAAAGAAAAAGGAAAGACAAGAATAAAAATCAAGAATGTTTTCTTCTTCTTTTTGTAAAATTTGAAGAGCAATAATTTAAAATAAGTGAAATTACTTTTTTTTGTCTTTTTTGAGTTTTTAAATTTGGAAAACTGAAGAGAAAAAAAGAAAAGAGTGGTCTGCAAGCAAAATAAATGGAAAGGAAACAGTATCGGCCAAAAATGGAAAAAGTATCGACCAAAAAGGAAAATAGCATCGACCAAAAAGGAAAATAGCATCGACCAAAAAGGAAAATAGTAACTACAAAAAAGGAAAACCGGATATGCGCTTAATACTAACACTTTTTCTGATTTTTTTGAACGAAAATAATGATCTAGTGACAACCTAAACTCGACATCAATAAGAACAGGATGAACAAAACTGCTTATGAGAGATGAAACAACTAGATGCAAAAAGAGACAATTCGATTTCTTTATAAGGTTTATGAAATTGAACAAGTTAAACTAGATGCAACAGAAACAATATGACTTCTTATGGGTTTTTATATCGTGAATACAAAACAAAAATAAACGATTGCAAGTAAGAAGAGATAGGATAGATGCAACCTGATGCTGAAGGAACTTCAGCTCTGATACCAGAAATGATACAAGCCTAAGCTATCAAAGGCTGTAAGATCCTTAGTACAAGAGAAGGAGCCGATCTGCACAAGGGGTGACTCGTTTGGATTGATCTAATCTACCAAAAGAATCTGGACAGAAGTAACTTGATGGATTGAAGTGCACCACACGAGGAATGGAGGGTCTCTTGATACAACACAAGGTTTCTCTAGGCCTTGGAGGTACTGGTCTCACAAGGCAGAGAGAAGGGAGGCGAATTCTAGAGAGAGAATTCTAGGATTTCCGAAGAAAAGGTTTTCTGTTTATTCAATACTGCCCAAAGAAAGGGGGCGTGCAAAACTTATAAATAGGACTAAAGGAACAGGCTCCTTTAGGTCAAGAAATAAAAACTATAGTTTAAAAAATGGAAAGATAAGAAAATGACATAATTCTTCATAACCTTGGACCGAAATAGCATCTAGGAATTATGTGAAGCATATTGTGGCCTCGTTAAAAACCTTCCTCCGTAAAACCCACTGGGACAAAACCAAGAGAAAGGAAAAGAGCACACACAAGGAGCTTGGCCTAGTTACTTGATCAGTCCAAGAGTCTTGCTAGGCAAATTGGTCTTCTATGGTAATGATCATCAGGTTGTTGTGGCTGTGGTTCGGAATGAGTGGCCAGGGATCTCCTCTTGATGCTTTGGTATGTTCATCCGGTCCATCACCCTTCAAGCTTGGCTCTCCCATCTTCAGGGCATCCATCTTGGTGCTATCATCAGTAGCTTCTTTAGTGGTGTTAACCTGTTCAAGATCAGAAGCAAGTATTATGCTCTCATTAAACTTATGTTGAAGTATCTTAGCTCTTTGTCTGGTTATAGCTCCCTTGTATACGGTTGGTACTGGCACTTCTTGAACCATCTCTTCCTTAGTTAACTTGCTGATCATGTCTTGGATATCAGGTTCAGTTAGGTCTGGTTCAAGCTCTGGTTGAATGTCCTCATCACACTCTCCTTGCATAAACTAATTTCGTGGTTACAACATATATAGACAATAATAAAGAATAAAGAAAGGCTGAGCAGAAGAAGAGAGGCACAAGGTGCCAAAGAGTAAAAATAACAGTTCCTTATTTTGAATTCCTTAAGGCAGCATGTGATCTCTTCTTGGCTTATTCTCCAACGTCTCTCTATTGTTCCAGACAGTCACAAGAGCTTCCAGAAGCCTTGTTCTTCACTCTTTGTTCAGCCCTAACCCTTGCTTACCTTGCACTCCACTTCTGGTCTTGACTAGGTCAAACTGTACTCAATAAGCTAACTTGAGTCATTCTTCTGCCTTGTCTCCATTATTCTTTCTTCATGTCAATATTTGGTTCTTATTTCCAATAGGTAGAAGGATGGAGAAAGAGCTGATGTAGTTTAAGTGCAAGAATCTCCATATATGGTAACTTGGAGCAAGGAAAGATCCTCCTGATCCTATGCTTGCTGGTCCACTTTAAAATGATGTAGTCACGTCCTGGGTGGTTAGAATTATCTTCTGGGTATCTTTGTTTAGGTAGATTTGCTTCTGGTTGGAGTTGATTGGCTTGGAAATGACTAAACCGAAAGATTGTCAAATTTTTCCATAATCTGCTCAGTTTGGACGGTTTTGGAGAAATGATCACATCTTCTAATATCCGTGACCATTTCTTTTTATTATGGGATTTTTGGAAATATAATAAATCCATCTTGCATTCTCTGATTGGTTTTGGATCAGGCCGCTTTCCATTGGGCTTGAATTGTCTTCTAAAGTCGGGTATTTGCAGATGGACGGGCTGGGAAACCTCCGGTTTGTAAAATTGATATCTTCCTGCTACGGATATATTTTGGTAATATTCCACTTGTGGTTGACTCCCTTTTGAGTGTAGTATGCACGAAAATTGGTTTCATGGAAAAATCCCTCTTCGTTGGTGAGATATGCCGTTTTGACTGAACACATGTCTTGGTTGGTCCTTGGGTTGGCTGAATGGTGCAACTGGTTGGCCTCTAGTTCAGCTACTGATTGGATGGCCTCATCATACCCTCTCCCTTGAAAAGGTTTTGACCTCAAAACTGGATAACCTGCACCAACATAGAGCAAGTCAGGTTTCATCCTCTTTTGAGACTTGAGGGTCTTACCTCGGTATTGTGTTGGTTTGCTATTTGGTGGCACATCTGGTGGTTCTCCTTTGAGTAGGAACGACAAAACTACTCCTCTGTTTTGATCTGGTCTACTGTTGGGTGGACGATGGTCTGGTGGGTCGTCGTGAATCAAAAAGTTGCTGATAGTAATTTCTTGTTTTCCCTTGAGATCTAAACACCTTGTGATCTCCTTGTGTGGTTTGCCCCTGTGATCCTTAGCCTCTGTTCCTGAAATAAACTCAACACCTTTGTCAGGAAACAAGTGCTTTATGGGTTCTTTACAGAAGGATAAACAAGTTGATTCTAGTTCCACATAAATAGTTATAGCAAGATTTTCTTCCACTTCAGATTTGGTGTTAATTGGTTCCTCATGCTCTTGTATGTTCAATAATTTCTTTAAGACAGATGTGGCATCATGAGAAAGGTATTGAGTCAAGGAATCACTTACATGTATAACCCTTTCAGTGTTCTTAGCATGGTCTGGTGGCTCTTCTTGAATCAAGATGTTGTTTGTGACAACTTCTTGTTTTCTTCTTGTATGAACACACCAAGTGGGTTGTGTTTCTAGACTGACCATGTGTTCCTTAGGTCCTGTCCCTGAAATAATCTCAACACTCTTGACAAGAAACAAATGCATTATATCTGTGTATGAGATTTTAAAAGTAGGACAAGTAAAGGTAAGATTTACCTTAATTGTCTCAGCTAGTTGAAGAATGATTTGCTCTTTGGCAGCTTGTTTGCTCAAGACGTTTCTTGCATCTTCTTCAACACTTTGGAAACAAGTAAGGTGCTGTTCCTGGTCCTCTTTCAATCTTTTATCATGGTTTGGTCATCTATCTTCTTGCCTTATACCTAGATCAAAATTCTTTGGCAAAGACAAGTGCTTAAATCTAGAATTTGAAAGTTCTACATTAACAAGACTATCACTTATGCTCGGTTCTGGTTTCAGTTCAAGTGATGTATTTTCTAAGAGCATTCTGGATTGACAGACTACAGAAAAATATCCTCTCTTATGACATCTATAACATGTCTGAAGTTTAACATTTTTATACTTATAAGACTTACCTTGGTTTGGTGATGCTGGCTGTATTTGCACACTTGGTGCCATAGCTTCAACTTCACTTTGTACCCCATTTTTCTCAGGATGTAAAGTTCCTTTTGAATCTGGAAATGCTCCTGGTACCTTTAATAACTGGAGTGAACTTGTCTGTGAACCTTTTTGCTTCTTGATAACTTTTTGCTTTACAACTGGTTCTATCTTTTGTCGACTATGATGAGCTTGCTTGCTTCCAGCCTTGAATCTTTGGGTTGATATGGGAGTGTAGCCTGCGTGAGCAACAACCATAGGGTACTGATATTCCTGCTATGGAATTTTCTTCACAAAACCTTCATGCAACCCTGACTTAAAACTCTCCCAAGTATGATCTGGTTCTTGGTAGTACCATACTGTATACTGCTCTTTGTTCCAATAGTGTAGAGCAGGGCCAGTGAGTGTCTTGGTGGCATATGTGTTGCGGCCAACAAACCAGTAGTTGATCCAGAGGTCAACTCAATCCCCTACTCAACCAGCCATGGCGCCAATCAGGATATATGTGCACTGAAAATGTCATATCTTTCAAACCAGAAGGTTTTTAATCACGAGAAAAATTTTCATGGATTATACACTCAATAAGGAGTCCAACCCCTTTTTAAGCGTACCAAAATATTCACTGCTCAGGATTTATGGATTTTACAAAACGGAGGTTCGCCAGCCCATTCATCCGCGAGTACTCGACTTTGGAAGAGGATCCAAGCACAATTAAGACGCTTCCTGACTCAAAAACCATCATTGAATTAAAGATGGATGTCTCAGCTTTCCAGGAAGCCCAATATCAAGATATTTGGTCACGGAAATTAGGAGTTATGCTCATTTTCCCAAAACCGGCCAAACCGAGAAGTTTATGGAAAGATTGGACAATCTTTCGGTTTGATCATCTACCAGCCAATCAATTCCGACCAGAAGACATTCTGATCAAACCAATAATTACAGAAGACCATTCCAACCATTCAGAAGAGGGAGACACATCCATTCCATGCACCAGCAGATATAGGATCAGGAAGATCTACAATAACTCCAACTTGCCATATTTGGAGTTCCTTGCATTCAAAGCTCAACAGCTCTTTTCCCTTGAGCTTTTGCACGACATTGAAACATCCCAAGCCGTCCAGAAGGTCCCAAGGAAGCACTCTTTTCCCCTTAAACCGTCCAGGTTCAAGGCAAATCAATTTCCTCACTTGGAGCCAGAAATCTCCAAGATTCCCCTCATTAAGCTTCCAACGGCTAGTTTTTCAATTCATTTGATTTGTTTTCATTCTTTTTGTTTTAGAACGTTAAGAACCTTGTATCTGCGCATTAAATAAGCTCCTAGACGTCCAATGTAACCATCACCCTCAATCATCAAGTTAATACAAGTTATTTCAGTTTATGCAAAAGTGTTCTTTGTGTAAAATATCGATCTTTAGGATTCAAAGTGAGATACTTTGTTGTCTTATTGATTTAGTGAGTCTAGTTTGTTTGTGAAAATCAATCAATATCAGTACACAGGTTGAGAGAGTCAATCACATCGTCCATCATCCCACCAGATTGAGAGATTCAATCAAACCATCATCCACCAATCCACTTCAAGTCCATCCTTTGATCAAGCTGAGAGTGATACACATCCAGCAGCTTGATTCTGCCATATCTATCCCTTTTAGTTGTTTATTATTCTTGTTTTATTTATATCAGTAACCTCATCTCATTTCTTTTGCATTTGTTTCAGGGTTGCAAGGCAGATTCTAGACATATCGGTTAATCGATCATCTCTTGGTTAATCCGGTTTGAACATCTATCAACCATTTGGACGACCCCCATTCTGGGCTGTAACATTTGGTATCAGAGCTTAAGCTCCTGATTCAGGTGATATTTCTCCTTGCATCATTTATTTGCTTGCATTTGCTTTCATTTCATCTTAAACCGAAAAACCATAAAACTGTCTTTTTGTTTTAATTTGTTTCTGCACTTTTTTGTTCTTGCTGTTCATCCACGAAAAATAAAAAGAAAAATGAGTTTGATCCAAGTTTCTTCCACTTAGTTTCGAAATCCTTGTTAGTTTCTCTTTTATTTTGTTTCCATAATCGAAAATCCCATAAACATTGCTCTTTTGAATTTGTTTCCTTTTTCATTTACACCCGTAGAACTAAAAGCCAAAAAAAATCATTCTCATAATTTTCATACCATATTTTAGTTATTCATTTCGTGCTTGCGTCCAGAAAAAAAATTTATCATTCATCTTATTTTAGTTCATATTTGTTGCATCTTTTGGTTAACTGCATTTCATATAAAGAAAATTCAAAAAAAAGTGTTAGTTTGCATTCCATATTTTTATTTTCCATTGTCTTTATTAGCATCCCATATAGATTGATTTCAAGTTTGCATGAAAAGAAAACCAGAAGAAATTTTTTTTGTCTTAGTTTGTTTCATTTTGATCCATATTTGCATATCTCTCAGTTTAGTGTAATTTGCAAAGTTGCATTTGGTTATTTGTTTATTTGACCAGTACTTCACCATACCTCACTTGATCTTTTGAGATTGTTTTCAGGAAATACTAGGAGATATGAGAAAGACTCCAGAACAAGAGCAAGCTGCCCAACTCATGGACAGCAGTACCCAACTCAAGGATTCTTTACAAAAGCTTAATGATCAGATTTCTCAAATGGAGAAAAGAATTAAAGCACATGGTCCACGACCACATGAAGGAGAAAGAAGATTTGGAGATGCACCAGAGGCTGTCTATGTCGAGCCCAAGCCACCAGATCCTTCAAGGATCAAGCCACATCCAATTTCTAAAACCCACAACCATCTTATTGTTAATTCTCGGTTTGATTATAACTCTTTTGCTGATAAAGTTGAACTCTTTGCATTTTCAGGAAAAATAGGCTATCTAATATGGGAGAGGAACCTTGATGAATGGTTCTACTACAATAACATCCAGAAAAAAAAGAGGGTGTCTTATGACATTGATCAACTTAGAGAAGATGCCTTTAAATGGTGGGTACAAGAAAAAGAAGATAGATGGTTTTACAAGGAGCCAACTATCAAAACGTGGAGAGCCCTTAAGGAAGTCATGAGGCATTAGTTTGCACCTGATTATACAAGTTCTGAAATCCAAGAACTCTTTCCAAGGAGGTATCCAACTCATGGTTCCAAAGAGGCAAGAAAAGAGTTGCCACAAGAATGCCAAAGAAGTTTGTCTCCACAAGACAACTTTCAGCCAATCAAAGGGCACACCACTGACCATTGCTTAGACCTGAAGAGTGACATCCCAAAGGCCAGGGAGATCGGCCAAAACTCTTTAAGCAGGTCCAAAGAAAAAACCAGAGCAAAAAGTTATACAAGTAAAGGCTAAGGTAAGTCCTATACTTGATACATTGGTTTATAAATCATCTCCCACTCGTGTGAGTCACTTGTCTTTGTCCAAGAGTACTAGTACAGGTCCTAAGGAGCCTAGAACTCACAGAGGCCAGTCACCAGGTACATACTTTCCAATGGACCAGAAAGAAGTTCAATGCCCAAAGCAATCCAAGTTGCTTCAAGAGTACAATTCTGAGATATACATGCTGTCCAATCCGACCAGCACAAGCCAAGGTAAGTATTCTAGTCCTAAAATTTTAAAAGATCAGACATGTTATAAATGTCATAAAAGAGGACACTTTTCTGTTACTTGTCCATCTAAAAGAGTATTGAAAGAAACATCACTAGAAGAGAAAACAGAATTTTCAAAAATGAGTGATAGTTTAATTCAATCTGATTTGTTGGTTCCAAATTCTAGTTTCATGCACTTGTCTTTGTCAAGAGGAGATGTAACAGGATCAAATTAGGATGAGACCCAAGAAGAGGAACTATCAGGCGTAATCCTTGTGATGGACCAGAAGATAGTTCAAGACACAATGCAGTCCATGTTGCTTAAAGAAGCCAAACCAGTCATAAAAGTATCCCACCAAGGTAAGTGTCTAACACCACCTTTAGATACTAGTACTGATGTGTGTGTTCTTGATATAAGGGGCATGAATGAAATCTATATGCTTACTGAAGTTCCAAGGAAGGAACCAGACCATAACCTAAGCAATGAACTGCCTCACAAGTGGAAGCCAAAATTTGAACAATGTCTTAATCAAATGCCATGTCTTAAGGTATGTTTCACATTAGACCAGAAATATATTATCAACCCCATGACAAGATTAAAGAACTTGTCTTGCCCAAGAGTATGTGAAATAGGTTCAGGAACAAAGGAGGACTACACTGTTCCAATGAAAGAGGCGCCAACCATGGTGCTAATGGGTGCTAGACAAGTACAAAGAAGTGCTGAATCATGGCTATTCAAGGTCAGCCTAAGCAAGGTAAATGTTTCTAGTTTGAATTCGTCCTTATCAATTTATAAAGCAGATATCATGCACTTGTCTTTGCCAGAAAGTTTTGATCCAGGAATAAGACAAGAAGAAGGACATCCAAACCGATATAGAGAGTTGCAAAGGAGGCAGCCAACAAAAACAAGTTGTCCAAAGAATAAAATAATTCCGCAACTTGTTGAAGCTATCAAAGTAAGTCTGGAAAATTCACATTATGCTTATCAGTGTCCAAAAACAGATATGATTCACTTGATTTTTGTCCAGAATGTCAAGATCAATGCAGGTTGCAAAGAAGAAAGCTTCAAAGAGATCCCACCGGATCATCTTTTGTTGCTGGGAGAATCAACTCCAAGGAAGACCAGAAACATGGCCACCAAAACATTGAAGGAGAATCAACCCCAGATGAGACACAATGACCATAACCATAGCAGAGGCGTGATCCTTTCACACTTTTTCAAAGAAGAGCAACCAGATGCACCATGCATCACCAAACCGAAATTTTATCAAGGTAAAGTTCTAGACTCTCAAAAGAAAATGAAACCTGACTTGCTCTATCTTGGTGCAGGTTATCCAGTTTTGAGGACAAAACATTTACAAGAGGGAGGGAATGTTGCGGCCAACAAACCAGTAGTTGATCCAGAGGTCAACTCAATCCCCTACTCAACCAGCCATGGCGCCAATCAGGATACATGTGCACTGAAAATGCCATATATTTCAAACCAGGAGGTTTTTAATCACGAGACCAATTTTCATGGATTCTACACTCAAGAAGGAGTCCACCCCATTTTGAAGCGGACCAAAATATCACTGGCCCAGGAGTTATGGATTTTACAAAACAGAGGTTCGCTAGCCCATTCATCCACGAGTATTCGACTTTGGAAGAGGATCCAAGCCCAATGAAGAAGCGGACTGACCCCAAACCCATCATAGGATTCAAGATGGATGTCTCAGCTTTCCAGGAAGCCCAATATCAAGATTGGACAATCTTTCTTTTTGATCATCTACCAGCTAATCAATTCCGACCAGAAGACATTCTGATCAAACCAAGACTTCCAGAAGACCATTCCAACCATTAAGAAGAGGGAGACACATCCATTCCATGCACCAGAAGCTCTAGGATCAGGAGGATCTACAATAACTCCAACTTGCCATATTTGGAGTTCCTTGCATTCAAAGCTCAACAGCTATTTTCCCTTGAGATTTTGCACGACATTGAAACATCCCAAGCCATCCAGAAGGTCCCAAGGAAGCTCTATTATCCCCTTAAACCGGCCAGGTTCAAGGCAAATCAATTTCCTCACTTGGAGCCAGAAATCTCCAAGATTCCCCTCATTAAGCCTCCAACGGCTAGTTTTTCAATTCATTTGATTTGTTTCCATTCTTTTTGTTTTAGAACGTTAAGAACCTTGTCTCTGAGAATTATATAAGCTCCTATACGTCCATTGTAACCAGCACCCTTAATCATTAAGTTAATACAAGTTATTTCAGTTTATGCAAAAGTGTTCTTTGTTTAAAATATCGATCTTTAGGATTCAAAGTGAGATACTTTGTTGTCTTATTGATTTCGTGAGTATAGTTTGTTTGTGCATATCAAGAAAGATCAGTACACAGGCTGAGAGAGTCAATCACATCGTCCATCATCCCACCAGATTGAGAGATTCAATCAAACCATCATCCACCAATCCACTTCAAGTCCATCCTTTGATCAAGCTGAGAGTGATACACATCCAGCAGCTTGATTCCGCCTTATCTATCCCTTTTACTTGTTTATTATTCTTGTTTTATTCATATCAGTAACCTCATCTCATTTTGTTTTCATTTGTTTCAGGGTTGCAAGGCAGATTCTAGACATATCGGTTAATCGATAATCTCTTGGTTGATCCGGTTTGAACATCTATCAACCATTTGGACGACTCCCATTCTGGGCTGTAACAATATGATATCTTCTCCTCTTCTGGAACGTGGTGACTCTGGAACAAGGTCTCCATTCTTCCTCCCACTCTAGGTATTCTTCATCTCTTTGGCCATAACCAGAAAATTTGATGGAGTGCATTTCAAGCTCAGTAACATTTCTTCCAGGCTCACTTTCAACTTCTTCCTCTTCAGCCAAGATAAGTTGGGTTTCTGTAACATTTCTTCCAGCCTCACTTAAGGCTTCCTATTCTTATGTAAAGCCATCTGGGGATACCTAGTCCTCAAAATTGTGGCCATACTTCCTTAATTCATCCTCACTGATGTGGGAATCAGTTTCTTCACACCATGATCCAATATATTGGTAGGAGTTGAAAGATAGTGCTTGTCTTGCCTCATGATAAGAGTATGGCATGTAAGTTCGTGGCTATTCTTCCATGTCTTGATCAGTGTCAGAAATGGTCTGGTCTTCCCATGAATCTTCTTTGGTTCCTTGTTGGGACTGAGTGTCTTCATCATCTTCATGATCCCAATCTTCTGAATTTTCTAGACTGTTTTGGATTCAGTTTCTTCTGGCCATGAATCACTCTCATAACATTCTTCTTGGTAAGATTCTTCTCTGGACCATTCAGTGGAGTTCTTGCTACCATGGTAAGGGTCTGGTGGTACTGGCTCAGGATCTCCCTCATAAGGATCCTCTTCAAAATCTGTATTTGGGCAATTTTCAGACCATTGTTCATCCTCGTAGCTACTTTCTTCATCCAGTATGGACTGGTCTGCTTCCCATGGGTCCTCTTCCTCATCCATGGTACCTGAGACTAAACACAAACAAAGTAGTTATGTGCTTTTAGAGGCAGTGGTCGAAATCTTATGCAAGCAAAATATCAAAATGCTTGGACAGACTTTTCTAAACTATAGTGCAAGTTAAAAAAATATCAGAAATTATTTTTGAATAAAATGATATGCAAACCAAAGTAAAAATGAATGGCAACTAAATAAGTGAATGAGAAATTTGAAATGGGATGGTAGACACGAAAATGGAAGGCAAATAATTAATACTATGGTCTAAATGATTTCTTTCTTTTTCTTATGCAGTTTTCAAATTGCAATTCAAATATGGAATGAAACTAATGCAACAAAAAAATAAAATATGGCAAGTGGAGCTATGGTTAATGAATGCAAACACCTAGACAGATATTCCTAGGAAATTTCGTGGATAAAACTAGACAACTCCTTCTTCTTTAATTTTCTTTTATCAAGAACAGAAAAAAATGCAGAAATGAAAAAAAAACTAGAAACAGTGACAATTTTTATGGATTTTTGGTTTTATAAAATGAAAACTAACAGGGATAGAGATGGATTGATATCACCTGGGTAAGGAGCCTTTCGGCTCTGATACCGAATGATACAGCCTCGGAAACAAGGATGGTGAGATGGGCGATGGATTGGTGATTGCCGATAAACAGGTAGAGGTGGGGATGGATGATGGATGAGCTACTGTCATTTTACGTCCAAGATAACCTGAAACAAAGGAAGAAAAGTGAGTTTATGAATGACAAAAGTAAAAACAGAAACTAAAAGAAATAAGGATGGAATGAAGGATGGATAGAAGATAGAAGATATGGATGAAGGTTGAAGGCGGATGATTCTGGATAGTTGACTGACTCTCTCAATCCGTGGGTTTTGATTGACTCTCTCAATCAGTGATCTTCTGACCTAAGAAACTCTTTGATAAAAGATAAACTGATTATATTTCTTAAGGATTGAAAGGTGATCTTTACATGGCACGTCTAGGAGATTATACAATTCTCAGAGACAAAGGTCTTAACGTTCAAAAACAAAAAGAAAAGAAACAAATCAAAACAAGCAAGAAATCATAAACTAACCGTTGGAGTGATTGTGGGGATTTTGCCTTGAAGGGGGGAACTTGAGTTATCTTGAATCTGGACGGTTTTGAGGGATAAGAGAGCATCTTTGTGAGATTTTGAGAGAATAATAGTAGATGATTCAAGATTAAGAGAGAAAGAGAGAAAAGAGTGAGAGATTAAGATAGAGTTTGCTCGATGTTCATGATGAACAAGAGAGAGAGAGAGAGAAGAGAGAAACTCGGAAAAGAGAAATGTATTGCTTGATTCATTAAACTGAGAGGAGTTAAACTTATATAGAGAGTAAAGTAGGTTTACAACGGATACAAAGGGAATGGTCATAAGGGAAGAGACGTGGCTGGTCTAAGGGGAGTGGCGCGCCTGATTTGAACTTGTGGTTGTGGGGGCGAGATGCTTTTGGCATCTTTACCAGATACCTTCACCTTTCCAGCTCTGGACAGGCTGTCTTGGTCAAGCTTATCTCCTTATCCGCGAGCCTCCTTCTTACCAAGTAACCATCCAGGTTAACCTTCTTCCTTTTACCCAACCAGTTTACCTTGCCTTCTCTCTGCCTTGAGCCTCAAGTATCCGCCATGGTTGTACGGACCTTGAGTTGTACAGACATGGGTCATCCGTACAACTTAACCCGAATTTTGCACAAGGCCAAAATATATTTTGGTCGAGTTTAAAGTAGTTTGGGTCGAGTGGTACGTACGGTCGGCCGTACAGTCCGTACGGTCTGTACCATCCGTACACTCGCCCTAACTTTGCACCATCATCCCTTTGATCTCAAACTCCCTTCTAAACCTCTTAAACCTCCTCTCTTTATTTCCTCAGATCAAAACTCCCCCTCAAGTTTGACCATGTGGAACAAGTCAAGCTTAGAATGCTATGAGATCTCCCTCATTAAAAACCTCACCAAAGAGAAAACCCTTTTTGGGATAAAACCCCTTGATGAGGGAAAAAGAGTAGTGACCCCATAGCGAGGGGACTAGTTGTCTGGTGTAAGGTCAATAAGTCCTAATCTGGTGTGAATAGACTCAATGACCTTTTGCCTTGCTGCCTTGGTAAAGACATCCACCAACTGATCCTCACTTCTTGTGTAGCATTGCCAGATCTCTCCAAGACCAATCATCTGCCTCACTTTGTGGCAGTCCACCTCAATGTGCTTGGTCCTCTCATGAAACATTGAGTTTGTTGCAATGTGGATAGCCTTCTGGTTGTCACAATGCATAGTCATTGGAGTGGCTTGCTCAACTCCTAGGTGCTTTAGTATCCCTTTGATCCACACCAACTCGTTTGTCAACTTCAGCATGGCTCTATACTCAGCTTCAGCACTCGAACAGGAGACCACCTTCTATTTCTTGCTCTTCCAAGTGACCAGGTTCCCTCCAATGAAGGTACAATAGCCTGTAGTAGACTTCCTATCAGCCCTATCTCCTGCCCAATCTGCATCACAGTATCCCACCACTTCATTTCTCTCATTACACCCCATCCATACTCCTTGGCCTGGTGATCCATTGAGGTAGCTTAGTATCCATTCCACCATCCTCCAGTGATGTTCCTTTGGCTCTTGCATATGCTGGCTCACCTGGTTCACAGCAAAACAAATATCAGGACGGGTAATGGTCAAGTATATTAACTTACCAACCATCCTCCTATAAAGTTTGTTAAGTTGAGGTATCTACTTTGTGTTGAATAGAGAGAAGGAGGAAAAGGGAAGGCTTTGAGTCGACCTTGTCCGTACAAGGCCGTACAAGGCCGTACAGGCCGTACAAGGTCGACCCAAAATGTCTTTAGACCATTTTTTGGTAATGTGCAAAAATAGGGTTGTCCGTACAACAAAAGTTACTGAGGTGAAAAAGGTAAAAGGAGAATACTTGCCATGAGAAGAACGAGTGAGTTACTTGGAGTGGAAGAGAAGGTTTGGTTCGAGTAAACCTTGAAGCTTTAGGCGCCAAGGTTACCGTTTGTGGATAAGGCTCGGTCAAGCTTACCAGCCAGTGCAAGCTGTAAAGTAAGGATCATCCAGTCAAGATGCCATTAGCATCTAGCCACCAGAGCCACCCGTTTGAACCATGGGACGCACCTATTCTCCTGTCCACATAATTTCCCTCTCTTTGCTATACGAAACCCTTGTAATCCTCCCTATATATTATGGACTCTGTCTATGAATAAAGTAACAGTTCTCCCTAAACTTTCGAGTCTCATAATGTTCTTCATAGTCTCTCATAATCTCTCTTAGTTCTTAGTCTAAATCGAGTCTTCTCTTCATCAAATATGTTTCTATTCGAGTTCTGGTTACTTATTCATCTAAGATCTCAAAAGGTCTTATGGTATCAGAGCCAGGTTCATCACGATCTGGGTTTGTGTTCATCAAGTTGAAGAAGATCAAGGTTGAAGCTTTTTGAAGATCCAAGGCTGTTCTTTGTAGATCCGGGAAGAAGACTGAAGTTTGAAGCTTGCGTGGTGTAAAAGCTTGAGTCTTTCTCGTTCTTACCTTCAAAGACTCAACCTTTCTTCTTGGTTCTGGGTTCATCTATGTTCTAAGGTAAAGGTCTACTCGTATCTCAAGGGGAGTAACTATCTATTGTGGTCTCGTTTGGTGAAGACTGCGGTGGGAAGTAAGGGCTTATGGGGTCATATCACATCCAGTGAAGCTCCTAAGCTCATTACTCAACAAGGTGAAGCTGCAAGTGCCACAAGTGAGGTGGAGAAATGGCAGCAAGAAGACATGATGGTGATGACACTACTTCAAGGATCCCTTGAGACTCCTATCATGGAATCTTATAGCTACTGTGAAACCGCAAAGGATCTATGGGATACCTTGAAGAAGGTGTATGGAAACATCTCAAACCTGAGCCGGGTTTTTGAGGTGAAGAGAGCAATCAACGGGTTGCTACAAGAAGATATGGAGTTCACTAAGCATCTTGGGAGGTTCCGAGCACTCTGGTCTGAGCTAGAGATGTTGAGACCAAGCACGGTTGATGCTGATGAGCTGAATGAAAGGCCTGAGCAAGATAAGGTCTTTGGACTCCTGCTCACCCTAAACCCAGCTTACAACAGCCTCATCAAGCATATCTTGAGAGCTGAGAAGCTTCCATCTCTAGAAGATGTATGTGCTCAGATACAAAAGGAGCAAGTTTCTATTGGGCTGTTTGGTGGTAAGGGGGAACTTACCTTCGCTAACCAAGCCGCGCAAACTAATCAGGTTGAAACACCAATGGAAAACAAGGCAGCTTTCAACAAGGATGAGGACCGGAGGTTCAATGGTAACTGTGATCACTGCAAGAAGGACGACCACAAGAAGAGTCAGTGCTCGATCCTTCACCCACATCTCAAGCCGGCCAAGTTCATGAAGGAGAGGGAAGCTAGAGCTCATATCTCGGAAGGATCAACTGGTGCCGGCTCAAGCAAGACAACCGATGGTGATAAGAGGGAGGCAAGTGAAGTAAAGTTCCTTGTTGCATACACGGGAGGTACTAGCAGGAACAATGATCAAGACTACATAAGAAGGTCTGACATTGAAGCTCTCATCAAAATGCTTAAGGACAATGGTAACACCTTTGGTAACCTTAATGGGTATTCTCTTGGTGCTTCAATGATTGCTAGTAAGCTAGGAAATGTGAATGATCTTAGGACTGATAGAACTGCTAGGACAATAGAAGATAAAATGAACCGCCAAAGTCTTGCTTGTTCTAGTCCTAAAGGTACTTGTCAAATTGCTAATAGCTCATCTAAACCATTGATAGTAGACTCAGGAGCTTCCCATCACATGATAAGTGACACCAATCTGATCAAATACATTGAACCAGCTAATGGTCATGTCATGATTGCTAATGGTGATAAGATTCCTATTAGAGGAGTGGGAAATCTAAAACTATTTAGTAAGAACTCAAGAGTTTTCTATATGCCTGAATTCACTTCAAACTTGTTATCGGTTAAGAAATGCACTAATGATTTGAATAGTAAGGTTATATTCAGTCCTAACGAGGTTGAGTTTTAGGATATTGAGAGCCAAAGGATGATTGGAAAAGGAGTTACCAAGGGCGAGTTATATATGCTTGAAGAGCTTGATCCTATTTCTAATTTTAGTTGTTCCTTTACTACTGTTTCTTCTGCTTTGAATAAGAATGTTTTGTGGCATGCTAGACTAGGACATCCTCATGTTAGAGCTTTGAACTTGATGTTGCCAGGTGTTGTTTTCGAAAATAATGAGTGTGAAGCTTGCATTTTAGGCAAGCATTGTAAGAATGTCTTTCCAAAATCATCTACTGTTTATGAGAAGTGCTTTGATTTAATTCATTCTGATGTTTGGACTGCTCCTCGCATATCTAGGGATAATCATAAGTACTTTGTAACATTCATTGATGAAAAATCTAAATACACCTGGTTAACACTCATTCCATCAAAAGATAGGGTCCTTGATGCATTTAAGAACTTTCAATCTTATGTGACTAACCATTATCATGCTAAGTTCAAAATTTTTAGATCAGATAATGGAGGAGAGTTCACAAGTCATGCCGTCCAGGATCACTTCGCTCGAGATGGGATTCTTCATCAGACTAGTTTCCCATACACTCCTCAGCAGAATGGAGTTGCTGAGAGAAAGAACCGCCATCTCATGGTAGTAGCAAGGTCCTTAATGTTTCAAGCAATTGTTCCCAAGAGGTTTTGGAGTGATGCTGTGATTACAGCTTGTTATCTAATCAACCGGACATCCACAAAGGTATTACAAGATCAAGCTCCCTTTGAAGTATTAAACAAGTACAAGCCATCAGTGGACTACCTGCGGGTCTTTGGGTGCTTGTGTTATGTGCTGATTCCAGGAGAGCTGAGAAACAAGTTGGAAGCCAAGAGTACAAAAGAAATGTTCATAGGCTACTCCACAACTCAAAAGGGATATAAATGTTATGATCCGGTTGCAAGAAGAGTTCTGGTGTCTAAGGATGTCAAGTTCATAGAAGAAAGGGGGTATTATGAGGAAAAGAATCAAGAAGAGTTGAAGGACCTTACCTCGGATAAGGCAGCAACTCTAAGAATCATCTTGGAAGGTCTTGGCATTGGAGTGACCAAGAACCCGAATGGAAGTGGTCCAGCAGGGACAAATGAAGCAAACCAGTCTCCCCACCTTGGTCGTGAGGGGGAAAACACTGATGATCAAGAAGGTGAAAACTCTGGCAGTAGTGAAGAGTTTGATTCAGGACAAGAAGAGTTTGACTCTCCAGAAGAAGATAGAAGTTCCGGATCTCATGATCAAGGTGGAGGTACTCAAGAAGGTCAGAGAAGTACTGAACATCAAGGGGAGGAAGAATCGGAGGAAGGGGAAGTAGAACAGCAGCAACAGTTGAGGAGAAGTTCTAGGATAAGAAGACCACCATCTGATTGGGTTAACACTAGGGTATACTACAATGCCCAAGCGGTAGCACATCCATCTCAAGTGGTCTGTCCCTTTACTGAGTATCCAGAAGAGCATTGTTCCTTTATGGTCAGTCTGGACGAGAGCTATATACCAAGGTCTTATGAGGAAGCTGTTAAAGACAAGGAGTGGAAGGAGTCAGTTGGTGCTGAAGCAAGTGCGATGATCAAGAATGACACATGGTATGAAAGTGAGTTGCCAAAAGGGAAGAAGGCTGTGACCAGTAGATGGATCTTTACCATCAAATACTTGGCGAATGGAAAGATTGATAGGAAGAAAACCAGGTTGGTTGCAAGAGGTTTTACTCAAACCTATGCAGAAGATTATGTGGATACCTTTGCACCAGTTGCAAAGATTCACACCATTAGAATCATTATGTCTCTTGCGGTTAACCTTGTGTGGGGTCTCTGGCAAATGGATGTGAAGAATGCCTTCCTTCAAGGAGAACTTGAAGATGAGGTTTACATGCATCCTCCACCAGTCCTTGAACCCTTAGTAAAGAAGGGAAATGTTCTTCGGCTCAAGAAGGCAATCTATGTGTTAGAATAAGTGGATTTAGTATCTGGTTTAGTGAAGGAGATGAAGAACAGGAAGAACCAGAGAGAGAGAGGAGAGAATTCGAGAGAGAATAAGGAGAGAGAGAGAGAACTGAATGAATAGATTAATGTGGAATAAGTTTCCTTGCTTTGTTTGGTAATAATACAAACATATAAATAAGCTTAATCTGGACACACCAGGACAAGAAGAATAATAAACAAATACTCCAGAAGAAAACAGAATGGTGCAGCTCGCTAGGGCTTGATAGTGACCTGACCTAAATGGTCCCAAGGATTCAAATTCAAATCCTTAACTCAGCATGTGACTTCTGCCTCCCTTCTGGTTCCTCAACGTCCCTAAAGTTTTAGGCGAGTCTGGTCAGCTTCTTCTGGTTAAGGTAACTTAGTTACTGATCCTCTCATCCCTTTGTCTTTCCTTGCACGTCAAGTTAGGTCTTGTACTGACAACCTTTCACTGCAAGTTAGGTTGTATGGACAGCCTTGTAATACAAGTTACCCCCATTTGCTTCATTCTTCTTCTGATTGTATTGTCATTCATCTCTTCATGCCTTCATGTCAATACTCCACCTCAAGCTTGACTATGGGAACCAGTAAAGCTTGGAAACTATGAAGCATTCCCTCATTAAAACCTTAACTTGAGAAAAAACCACTTGGGATAAAAACCCAAGCCAAGGAAAAAGAGTAGAATACTTCATGGCAAGGAGACTAGTGGCGAGTGAGGTCTATGAGTCCAAGCTTAGGATGAATGAACTCACAAACCTTGCTGCTGGCTGCCTTGGTGAATATGTCAGCCAGTTGCTCTTCACTTCTAGTGTAACAAGGAAGTATCACTTTCTGCTCCACTGCTTGCCTCAACTTGTGACAATCAACCTCTATATGTTTGGTCCTTTCATGGAACACTGAGTTGGATGAAATGTGGATAGCCGCCTGGTTGTCACAGTGCATTGTCATGGGTGAGGTGATCTCTATACCCATGTCCTTTAGCATTCCCTTGATCCATATAAGCTCACTTGTTAGTTTCCTCATGGATCTGTACTCTGCCTCAACACTTGAGCATGATACCACCTTCTGTTTCTTGCCCTTCCATGTAACCAAATTTCCTCTAATGAAGGTGCAATAACCAGTTGTTGATTTCCTATCAACTCTGTCTCAAACCCAATCAGCATCACAATATCCTACTACTTCAGTGCTTCCATTACAAGCCATCCACACACCTTGGCCAGGAGCTTCCCTCAAGTATCTTAGGATCCTCTCCACCATATTTTAGTGATGAACTTTAGGACCTTGCGTATGCTGACTAACTTGGTTTACAGCAAAACAGATATCTGGGCGAGTGATGGTCAGATATATCAGCTTCCCAACCATTCTTCTGTACTTCTTGACATCTTCAAAGTAAGTATCTTCAATCTCCCCCTCTCGCAGTACCTTGTACCCTTCTTCCAATGGAGTTTTGGCATGTCTTGCTCCAAGGTTTCCTGCCTCATTTAAAAGATCAAGTGTGTACTTCCTTTGGGATAAGAAAAGCCCCTCTTTAGCGCGGCATATTTCAATCCCTAGGAAGTACTTCAACTCTCCCAAATCCTTTATATCAAAAGCAGATTTAAGAAAAGATTTGGTTGAGAGTATACCTTCCTTGTTGCTGCTTGTGATGATAATATCATCTACATAGACTAGGATGATAACAATTCCTTGCTGGCTAGTGAGTATGAAGAGGGTGATCAGCTTCAGATTTTACAAAGCCTCTTCCATTGAGTGTTGTGCTCAACTTGTGATACGATGCCCTTGGTGACTGCTTCAAGCCATAGATTGCCTTCTTTAACCTCAGAACATTTCCTGGTGCCACTAGGTTCTCTAGGACAGGAGATGGTCGCATGTATACTTCATCTTCCAGCTCTCCTTGTAGGAAGGCATTCTTCACATCCATTTGCCATAGATCCCATCCCAAGTTGACAGCAAGAGTGAATCCCCTTGCTACCAGACTTGTCTTCTTTCTTTCTGGTTTTCCATTGGCTAGATATTTGATGGTAAAGATCCATCTAATTGTCACTGCCTTCTTGCCTTTAGGAAGCTCAGATTCATATCATGTATCATTTGCTATCATAGCATCAGTCTCTTTTTCAACTGATTCTCTCCATTCCTCATGTTCCATGGCCTCCTGATATGATCTTGGTATCCATTCCTGGTCCAATTCACTGATGAAGGCTTGATGATCTTCTGGATTCTGAGCAAGAGAACATACTGCACTGATTGGATGAGCTACTGCTTCAGCATTGAATTATACTCTTGTGTTGAGCCAGTTTGATGCAGGCTTCTTGATCCTTGTACTCCTTCTCAAAGGTTGTATCTGATCAGCTTTTGCCTCATTTGTTTCACTTGAGTAGCCTGGTTGAGTCTCATTTGCTGTATCTGATGGCATCTCATCTTGATCATGAGCCATTGAGTTCTCTTCAGGATGTATAGTTGCATTGCCCACCTCATGATCAGGATGAATGACTAGAGTGTCCTCCTCAGCAGTTGCTTCACTATGAGCTCGTGTTTCCCTGTCCTCCATAGGCTCCTTTGGCATACTGATGCCAAGGTTTTCCAGAATCACCCTCAGATTGTTAGCTCTATCCGAGGCTGATTGAGTTCACTCCAACTCTTCTCATCATAGTAGCCTCTTGATTCCACAAATTTAACATCCCTGGAGATCAGAACTTTCCTAGTGTCTGAAACATAACACTTGTAGCCCTTCTGAGTTGGAGAGTAGCCAACAAACATGGCCCTTGTGCTCTTAGCCTCCAATTTGTTTCTTAGCTCTCCTGGAATCAAAACAAAACACATACACTCAAACACACGCAAGTGATCTATAGATGGCCTAGTTTTGTTGAGTACCTCATAGGGTGATTTATCACTGAGAATTTTTGTGGGGATTCTATTGATCAAGTAAGAGGCAGTAACCACAACATCTCCCCACAGGCGCTTAGGCACATTCATGTGAAACATCATACTCCTGGCCACCTCCATTAGGTGTCTATTTTTCCTCTCTGCCACACCATTTTGTTGTGGAGTGTAGGGGCAACTGGTTTGATGAATGATTCCTTGTGTGGCAAGGTGTTGTTTGAAAGCTGTGCTAGTGTATTCTCCTCAATTGTCTGACATAAAGATCTTAATCTTTGCATGAAAGTGATTAGTAACATAGCTTTGAATGTTCTTAAAAGCTTCTAGCACCCTATCTTTGGATTTCAACAAAGTTAACCAAGTGTACTTAGACTTTTCATCTATAAATGTCACAAAGTATTTATGTTGTTCTCTAGATTCACAGGGTGCTGTCCAAACATCAGAATGAATTAAATCAAAGCAATAGTTATATATGGTCATTGATTTAGGAAACACAGACTTGCAATGTTTTCCAAGAATACAAGACTCACAATCACTTTAAAAATAAATACCAGGCAACATGATATTCAAGGCACGAGAATGAGGGTGTCCTAGTCTAGCATGCCATATTACATCTTTAGTTAATTCAGAAACAGAACTTAAAGCACAAGATAAATCAGAAGCTAGTATTGTGTCCTCAAGCAAGTACAAGTCTCCCTTGGTTCCACCTTTTCTTAGCAACTTACTGGTATCAATATCCTGAAAATACACTACATTAGGTGTGAATGTAACATGACAATTCAAATCAGTGGTGGCCTTTTTAACAGACAAGAGGTTTGATGCAAATGTTGGCATATAGAAGGCCTTAGACACTTTATCAAACAATTTTAATTCGCCTATACCTTTTATTGGTAACTTATCATTATTAGCTATCATGACACTGTCTAGAGTTGGTTTTATATTAGTAATCAAGTTAGAATCACTAATCATATGATGTGATGCACCTGAATCTATTACTAGTGGTCTAGTAGTATCAATTTCATTCACGATAGTGCCAACATTATAAGATGCATTAAGTGAGATACCAAGGGTTTTAGGGATACCAGAGTTTTCTTTTAAAGCCTTGATAAGGGCCTCCAGGTCAGATCCTTTGATGGTCTCATCCTGGTTGGTCCTTGCAATAGGGTTAGAGCACCTTGAGGAGCATCCAGAGGGAGTCACTGGTTCAACTCCATAATTTGAGAAATGAGCTCTAGCATCCTGGTATTGACTCCTTGGTTCCTTGAACTTGTTTGGCTTCAAATGAGGATGAAGTATCCAGAACTTATCCTTCATGTGCCCTTTCCTCTTGCAGTGGTCACCGATCAATACCTTCCTATCATCATGTTTGTAAACACTCTTGTTTGCTAATGGTCCTTCAGCTTGATTGCTCATGACTAGCTCACCTTTGCTCCAAAAAGGCCAAGGGATCCTTGCTCCTTCTGTATCTGGGCACAAACTTCTTCCAGGCTTGGTAACTTGTCAGCTCTTAGGATATGTTTAATCAGGTTGTTGTAGGTTGGGCTGAGGGTGAGGAGTAACCCAAAGACTTTATCCTGCTCGCGCCTCTCATTAAGAGCTGATGGGTCGACAGTGTGTGGTTTGAGCATCTCCAACTCAGCCCAAAGAGACCTAAACTTGCCAAAATGAGCTGTAAAGTCCATATCTTCTTGACTGAGAGAGGTCATATCTTCTTGACTGAGAGAGTTAATGACCCTCTTAACTTCAAAAACTCGAGTAAGGTTGGAAAGGTTTCCATAAACCTTATAGAGAGTTTCCCATAAGTCTTTGGAGCTTTCACAGTATGAATAAGCTTCCAAAATAGCTGGATCCAGAGAGTTTTGGATGAGAGAAAGCACCATGGAGTCCTCTTGAGCCCATTTGCCTTCATCCAGCACGACTATCTCCTTTCCATCCTCTCCTTGGATGGTCTGTTTTGGAGCTTCTCCAGTTGAGACATGACTCCATAAACCTCTTCCTCCAAAGGCAGTTTTCACCAATCTTGACCATAGAAGATAGTTCATCCCCTTCAGAGTCACAGGAATGGTCACGAACTTGGTATTCTCCATCTTCTCTTGCTATTAACCGCTGGGTAATAGAGTGAGACTTGAAGAAATTGGAACAGAGATTAGAGTAGAGTGCTTTGCGGAAGTAGAGAAAGGTTTCAAGAGCGTTTTAGCTCTGATAACATGTTAGAATAAGTGGATTTAGTATCTGGTTTAGTGAAGGAGATGAAGAACAGGAAGAACTAGAGAGAAAGAGGAGAGAATTCGAGAGAGAATAAGGAGAGAGAGAGAGAGAATTGAAAGAATAGATTAATGAGGAATAAGTTTCCTTGCTTTGTTTGGTAACAATACAAACACATAAATAAGCTTAATCAGGACACACCAGGACAAAAAGAATAATAAATAAATACTCCAGAAGAAGATAGAACGGTGCAGCTTGCCCGGGCTTGATAGTGACCTGACCCAAAATGGTCCCAAGGATTCAAATTCAAATCCTTAACTCAGCATGTGACTTCTGCCTCCCTTCTGGTTCCTCAACGTCCCTAAAGGTTTAGGCGAGTCTGGTTACCTTCTTCTGGTTAAGGTAACTTAGTTACTGATCCTCTCATCCCTTTGTCTTTCCTTGTACGCCAAGTTAGGTCTTGTACAGACAACCTTGCCCTGCAAGTTAGGTTGTACTGACAGCCTTGTAATACAAGCCCCATTTGCTTCATTCTTCTTCTGAATGTATTGTCATTCATCCCTTCATGCCTTCATGTCAATACTATGGTCTCAAACAATCTCCTAGAGCCTGGTACAAGAAGTTGAGCACAACTCTCAATGGCAAAGGGTTCAAGAAATCTGAACTGGACCATACCTTGTTCACTCTCTCGACCACATCAGGTATAGTTGTCCTTCTTGTGTATGTTAATGATATCATCATCACAGGAAGTGACAATGCAGGTTTTTTAATCCACAAAAGACTTCCTTAAATATGTGTTTGAAATTAAAGAATTGGGAGAGATGAAATACTTCCTTGGTATTGAGATATGTAGATCCAAGGAAGGTTTGTTTCTGTCCCAGAGAAAGTATACACTTGATCTCTTGAAAGATGCAGGGAAACATGGAGGAAAGACTGCCAAGATGCCACTAGAGGATGGGTACAAGGTTCCTCGTGAGGAGGAGATTGAAGACAGCCGGCCATTCCATGATCCTGAGCTTTATATAAAGCTTGTTGGTAAGTTAATCTACCTTACCATTACCCGACCTGATATCTGTTTTGCTGTTCACCAGGTGAGCCAACACATGAAAATCGCAAAGGAACATCACTGGCACATGGTTGAAAGGATCCTGATGTATCTCAACGGATCACCAAACCTTGGAGTATGGATGGGGTGCAACAGAAGCACCGAAGTGGTGGGCTATTGTGATGCGGATTGGGCAGGAGATAGGATGGACATGAAGTCGACCACTAGATATTGCACCTTCATAGGTGGGAAACTAGTTACCTGGAAGAGCAAGAAGCAGAAGGTGGTCTCTTGTTCCAGTGTCGAATCTGAGTATAGGGCAATGCTAAAGCTCATAAACGAGCTGGTGTGGATCAAAGGCATTCTAAAGCATGTGGAGGTTGATCAGTCTACACCAATGACTATGCATTGTGATAACCAAGCCGCAATCCATATATCCTCCAACTCAGTATTCCATGAAAGAACCAATCATATTGAGATGGATTGTCACAAGGTGAGGCAAATGATTGGATTAGGAGTGATCTTGCCATGCTATACAAGGAGTGAGGATCAGTTGGCGGATGTGTTTACAAAGGCAGCAAGACAAAAGACAATGGAGTCCTTCCATGTGAGGTTGGGACTCAATGATCTAAACCAACTTAGCTAATCCCCTGCTATGGGGTCTCCACTCCTTTTCCCTCATCAAGGGGTTTTATCCCAACAAGGGTTTTCTCTTTGGTGAGGTTTTTAATGAGGGAGATCTCATAGACTTCCAAGCTTGACTTGTTCCATATGGTCATGCTTGAGGGGGAGTGTTAAGTTGAGGTATCTACTTTGTGTTGAATAGAGAGAAGGAGGAAAAGGGAAGGGTTTGAGTCGACCTTGTCCGTACAAGGCCGTACAAGGTCGACCCAAAATGTCTTTAGACCATGTTTTGGTAATGTGCAAAAATAGGGTTTTCCGTACTATAAAAGTTACTGAGGTGAAAAAAGTAAAAGGAGAATACTTACCATGAGAAGAATGAGTGAGTTACTTAGAGTGGAAGAGAAGGTTTGGTTCGAGTAAACCTTGAAGCTTTAGGCGCCAAGGCTCGGTCATGCTTACCAGCCAGTGCAAGCTGTAAAGTGAGGAGTATCTAGTCAAGATGCCATTAGCATCTAGCCACCAGAGCCACTCGTTTGAACCATGGGACACGCCTATTCTCCTGTCCACATACTTTCTCTCTCTTTGCTTTACGAAACCCTTGTAATCCTCCCTATATATTCCGGACTCTCTCTATGAATAAAGTATACAGTTCTCTCTAAACTTTCGAGTCTCATAATGTTCTTCATAGTCTCTCATAATCTCTCTTAGTTCTTAGTCTAAATCGAGTCTTCTCTTCATCAAATATGTTTCTATTCTAGTTTTGGTTACTTATTCATCTAAGATCTCAAAATATCTTAGAGTTTAGGATCTTCAAGGTATTGGCTGTTCTCAATCTCCCCCTCTCATGGTACTTTGTACCCATCCTCCAGTGGAATTTTAGCTATCTTCCCACCAAGTTTACCTGCATCTTTCAACAGATCAAGAGTGTATTTACTTTGGGACATGAACAAGCCTTCCTTGGACCTACATATCTCAATTCCAAGGAAGTATTTCATCTGCCCTAAGTCTTTGATTTCAAACACAGATTTCAAAAAGTCTTTAGTATCTTGTATACCTGCTTTGTCACTTCCGTATATGATGATATCATCGACATAAACTAGAACGACAATGATACCTGAGTTTGTGGTGAGAGTGAAGAGAGTGTGAACTAACTGTTGAAATAAAGAAGGGAATGTCCACAAGAAGGAGCTGGCTCATGATCCAAGTATGGATGAAGAGAAATAAAGAAGACAACAAGAAGAAGTGATCTGGATACTTCAAGTTGAGACTGGTTCATAAAGACTTGTGAACCAAGTTATTGTTAAATGGACAAGGAAAAAGCATGGCTGAGTGTGATCAAGATGACCCACACAAAGAAAATCAAGAGAAGAATATTGGAATGAAATTAAGAGATAAGAAGAAGAGAAGAGTCCGATTACTTGAGAGAAAGAAGGCTGTCTGTACAGACTTGGATCACAAGCAATCTACTATGACCAAACTTGCTTTGAGTGGTAAGGTACTGATGGGTACACGATCTGAGGGTCTCTAGAAACTAAGGAAACCATTGGTAGAGGGTTTGATCAGATTCAAATTCAAATATGGAATAAAGTCACATGTTAAGCTTAAGGAGAAAGAGCTGTTCCTGGCCTGTCACTTTCACTCGTCATACATG